>JAGVVM010002153.1:0-35000 GCA_019149425.1 Psidium friedrichsthalianum
TTACATAGAACTCTTCCTTTCCAAATCACTGCCAGTTCTCAATCAGCCAAGAGTTCACCAAAGTGGGTGGGGTTTCGTAAGTATCTCGGGACCCTATTCATCAGCTTTAACATATACGCGTTTAGAAGTGTTGCAACCCTTGATCCGAAGATCATTTCTGATATATGACATGTTCTTCTATGAGAGAATGGAGGGAAATCAAACTTCAACATAATGGCATGTTTCTGCTTCTTTGCTCAATTGTGCATCCTGTGCCGAAAAAGGGAATGACTGATCCTCGATAACTTAGTATATCCCTTGTTATGTCATGATATCAACGATAACACCAGTTCACTTTCAATGATTTTTTCTGCAGCATTCCCTAGAGACTCCCCACTAGCCATCGACATGTCCACTGCCATGCTAACTCTATCAGAGAACGGTGAGCTCCGAATATTCATGACCGGTGGCTGTGTCCAGAAAGGGCTTGCAGGTCCCAGAACTCCGACGCAGGATCTGACCAGCTTCATCTCCAAAGCTTCTGGGGCCTGTTCCTTATTTGCGGGGTTTCATGCGTTATAGCTCTCCTCCTATATCTCTTCTTTATCTTGCGCAAGTTCAAGGAGCATTCTCATCAAGTATCTGAGCCATCTGCTCATGGAAGCTCTCGTTCTGCACGCCTTAAGACTTTTTGTCCCTTCGCGGATGGGAAGGAGGATACGTCTCAGAACAAGTCCAGAGAGAAGCGAAGTCAGAGCTTATGATAAATACGGGAATCTAACCTATCAATCATGGATCCGATAGTTTAGAACTTGACTTCTCCTGTCAACGTTGAAAGGGGGATGTACTGGATCCACGAGTTTACATAGCTATTTACAGCGTGGTTGTTTGTTTTCAATCTTGGGTCTGGAAGAACCAGGAATTCTCCGTGTGTAGTAGTTTCACTTCATAGTTTGGCGGCGGCGGTTCGTAAGTTAGGGCGGCGCAGTTTGTTTGCGCGGAGTCTTGATGAAGACGTTGTCCTCTTTGTGTTTCAAAAATGTCATGCGATTGGATGGGGGAATTACTTAAAGGCGATTAAGGTGATCCGAGATGCGACTGTCTGTCGCGACCCTGAGCCAGTTGAAGGCTTACATTTAGAAGTCCACAACCGTCTGTCATCGTGGAAGTTGGAGCAGTCAAATGCCCATGCCGATGCCGAAGTAGAGGAACCTGTGTGATCTTGGAAGTGAGGAAATGGTAGCAAGTTTTCTTGCCGAAACAAAACAAAAGGGAGTGTGGTAGGGAACACTAACTTTAAGGCCATTTGCAATCTGACAGTGGATGAATGCGAAAACGATGTTAGTTTTGTGTATCTTGGCTGCAATGATCAGCTGAATTTGAGAGCACAAGTCTGTTGCACTTTGGAGCAGCAGAAGCTGCGACACCGCAAGAGTTTGAACTTGTTCTTGCTACTCAAAATGGATGGCATGGCACTCCGTCAACCCAAGTATCACATTCTGAGTCATACTGTTGAAAATTTATGTACTCAATTGAACAAAAAATAAAGGTTTGATGCTCGATTAAAAAAAAAAAAGAGAAAAATTCCGGGGGCTTGCGATATCAATACCGCTTTTGAAAACTCATCAGAATTTTCATACTGGTTTTCAATTTTTTGGTTGTACGCCCGTTATAGAATGTGATTTGATTCGCAATTCTATGTGAATGGAATGGAGTACATGCAAAAGAAATCAGCGCGTGAAATATGACGTCATCTTCGACCCAAAAAAATAATATATGACGTCATCCATGCTCGTTATAATAATGTTTGGTAGGCAACAGGCACACAGACTGCGGGCTCTTATTTCGACTCCCACCAACGAAGCGGATTCTCTGCACTTTTGCAACACCCACCAACGCCGTCTTTCTCCGCCGCCGTCACCACCGGCGAACACCCCTCTGACCAATCCCACTTTCTCCGCGAAAAGCCTTAGCAAGCTCTAATGGCGATCTTCTGCCAATCTCCCTTCAAACCCATCACCACACTCTCCCTCCCCAAACCCCACCAACCCCGCAAAACCCAACCTTGCCTCGTCAAATGCTCCAAGACCCAAGTCCGCTCCACCGAGCCCGAGCCCGTCTTCACCACCGTCCGCTCCTTCGCCCCAGCCACCGTGGCCAACCTCGGCCCCGGCTTCGACTTCCTCGGCTGCGCCGTCGATGGCCTTGGCGACCATGTCTCTGCGCGCGTCGACCCCAGCGTGCACCCGGGCGAGGTCTCCATCTCCGAGATCTCCGGCGACAACGCCAAGAAGCTCAGCAAGAACCCCCTCTGGAACTGCGCCGGGATCGCTGCCATCGAGGTCATGCGGCGGCTCGGGGTCCGCTCCGTCGGCCTGTCGCTGTCCCTCGAAAAGGGCCTGCCTTTGGGGAGCGGGCTCGGGTCCAGCGCCGCGAGCGCCGCCGCGGCCGCCGTCGCCGTCAACGAGATCTTCGGCGCGAGGTTGAGCACGGAGGAGTTGGTGCTCGCCGGGCTGAAATCGGAGGAGAAGGTCTCCGGCTACCACGCGGACAACGTGGGGCCGGCGATCATGGGCGGGTTCGTGCTTATCAGGAGCTACGAGCCCTTGGAGTTGCTCTCGCTGAAGTTCCCTGTCGAAAAGGAGCTCTTTTTCGTGCTGGTTAGCCCAGATTTCGAAGCTCCAACAAAGAAGATGAGGGCGGCGCTCCCAGCGGAAATTGGGATGCCACATCACGTGTGGAACAGCAGCCAGGCGGCGGCGCTGGTGGCGGCGGTGCTGCAGGGCGACGTGGAGGGGCTTGGAAGGGCGCTGTCGTCGGACAAGATCGTGGAGCCGAGGAGGGCACCACTGATCCCGGGGATGGAGGCAGTGAAGAGGGTGGCGATCGAGGCCGGGTCATTTGGGTGCACAATCAGTGGAGCGGGGCCAACTGCGGTGGCAGTCACGGATGATGAGGCGAGGGGGCGGGCCATCGGGGAGCAGATGGTGGAGGCCTTCATGGTGGCAGGGAAGCTGAGGGCGGAGGCTGTGGTGAGGAGGCTGGACAGGGTTGGCGCTAGGCTTGTCACTAGCATCCCACGATGATAGCTCCTTCTGATTCTTGCATCTTTGGGCTTGTGATATCGGTGCTTTACTGATTTTGGTTCATGAGGGATTGTGAGTTTAAAATTTTGGTTGACAATTTGAGTTTGATTCTGAGTGAAATCAGTGTTCAGGATGCAGATTTGTCACCTATGAGTCGTCCTTTGTTTGCCAGCACAAATTCATAAATCTGGGTCATCTTCTTATGCAGCAATTGGCTAAGCATGGAACAAAATTGTCTGTTAGCTTAGTGATCAAAACCTTAAAGCTCAGATTTGTTGGTTCAGAGGTAAACTGGGATTTGTTGTATGGCCGCTCTGCACCAGTGATAACTACAGGTCACTCTGGTCATGCTTACACGCTATTCGTTTCCTTCGACTGGCATATCTGTCAGAAGCCAAAACCAATGCTGAGCTGGGGATTCAAGAACCTCCCCATGTGACCGGACAAATAGCAGTTGCAGCAAAATAACGTAAGCAGCAAAACAGTAAGAGATGAAACATCTATACAAAACCTGCCGATCACTCGTTCTTAGCAGCAAAAGTCTGCTTCGTGCCGAGACAGAAGAACTCTGTGATCACTTCAAGGGGCATGCCCTTGGTTTCGGGAACTTTCAAGAAAACAAAGGCCCACGATAGGAGACAGACCACTGTGAACATGCCAAAAATGCTTGCCAGGCTCACTGATCTGAGCATCAACGGCAACGAGTAGGCGACAATAGCATTGCCCATCCAGAACGCAAGGCCACATATGGCGACACAGAGACCACGGACCCTGGTAGGGAAGATTTCTGCGCAGAGCACATTAGGGGCTGGACCGAAACCCATAACGAAGAAACAGATGTAGAGGACAACGCCGATGGTGGAGATCCCTGCATGAACAGCAGAGCCTGCATTTACCACGTCACCCAGCACTACGATGACCAGCGATACTATCAGCATGGGGATCGTACCCAGGAGCAAGCTCCTGCCATTGAGGAAGAACCAAAAGTAAATAGAAGCAATAAAAGGTGACACAAATTCAAATCACAGAGCAATTTGCACAGTGAAGTCACCACAAAAGGAAATCTCACAGAGAATAAACAATCTTACCCAGCGAAGGACATGAGAAAAGAGACGAGACGAATTTCCTTTGACTACAATACATATTTTCATTTCATACTTATTCCAAGCAAATATAAAAGAATCCTCGCAACTTTCGCAATATAAAAGACTGTCTGCCAACAGCGATTACCCACAAGATTGAAATGATGTTTCGAAGAACTTTCAATACGGCCAAACTTTTTAAGTTCGATAGAACTACCTTCTGCCAGACACATCCATGAGCCTCATAGCAACAGCAATGGAGGGCAGCATCAGCAAGGTCGTGATGGCGCTAACAAGTAGAGATACTGACTCTGAGCTGATGTGCAATTCTGAACGATGAGCTCCAACACCAGCCTGCTTAAGAATTTGGGGAGTGTAGTATAGAACGCCATTTATTCCCGAGAACTGCATTGACAATCTACATCAGCTAAACTCTAAGCTTGTTCAGCATCTAATGCTGCCCTAGGCAGAGTAACACGGAAGGAATGAATCCTGATTCTTAAAATGAAATCTAGGTGAGAACTGATCAACAGTGTGAACATATCGACATGGTACCCAGCCACCCCATCATGCCCTCGATAAACCTAGATTGTAACAACTCACTACTTAAGCTCAAGATAGAAAGCAACCCAAACTTTGATTACCTGCTGAAGTATTTGAATCCCTACGCCAATGAACAAAGCGTGCTTAACTCCTGGCTCAAATAGATCCCTCCACCATAGTCCCTTTATTGCAATTTCTGATGGATGAAGCATACCTGGACCCAAAGGGCGATGTTGCAGCAGTTCCTCGGTGAACAGAGCCGGTTGGCCGACCAAGCCAACTGCCTGGACTAGCCCCCAATCTGCAGGCTGCTCCATGCCAGGAAAAGAAGCAGCAGACGCATGAGAGCCCACAACACCACATCCACGCAAATAAATCCTCTGAAATTCTCCCTTCTTTCCATTTTCATCCACTCTCTTGGGCCATTTCCATGCTAGCTGCCACTTGGGGCCAATGGCCATGCTCTCTTCCGGTCCTCCAGTTCCTTGCATCAAACTACCCCGACCGATCCTAATATCGCTACCTTGAGCAGGTGGGACCCATTCCTTCTCCATGCTTGTTGCCTGACGGGAAATCAACGGGCTCTGTAAGTTATCGTTGGAATCGCCACTTGCAGCATCAGATGGGTACTCAGCACCCTCCATGCCAACAATCTCCTCCTCATCTCCTTCATTTGCCTGCGGCTGCCCTCCCACGCTGAACAGGCTTCCTAAGTGCGGAAATAGCATGCTTCGCATGCTTCCGGTCTCTGTTAGTTTCTCATGGATCCTGCTGAAGAGGTTAACAAGGGGATCCACAAGACGCACGGTTTGGCTTCCCTGCATAGATGCAAGGCCAAGGACTTGACCGGTGACTGGTCTGGCAACCCACGAGATACCTTTCTCTGGTTTATAAATCATGATTTGATCTTCCTCAATAGACAAATCTGGGTCATCATTAAGATCATTGGCGGGCCTAATCAAGTATTCTTCTATAGAGGAGTCACATCCGACCTGAATTCCTTCCATCAACAGAGCCATCTCACCTGTTTACGGGAAGATGCAGGACATAACACAATGTTGGACATGTGTACAGCAATGACGTTGGTCCGAGCAAATTAGGGAAAGATAACCATTCCTATAGCAGTTGATACAAGAAATTCAATTCGAGCTGGTGCTCAGAGGAACTTGGTGGGTTTTCCAGAAAGGGCTACATGATTTGTAGAAACTTAGTGTCTGTAACAGCAAATTGTGCTATCCTACTTTCAGTTCCATCGATCATCTTTGTGCATGTCTCTGAACCTCAATGCTACACTCAAAAGAAATAAATGATGTATCGGTGATGGCAAAAGTATAATTCATCATCTATCTAGTAACCACAGAAACATGAACTGAATGAACAATTCATGTTGCCATTGAAAGTACCCAATTATCATCTGTGACCATAACTTGGCATCCATTGATTTTTTGTGGATCAGAATATTCCTGTTTGGCAATTTTTAGACAGATGCACGCGCGAGCACTTGTCCAAAATCCTCATTGCCTTCTTGCAAAAAAGCTCATACTGAAAACTTTATAGAGTCCTACACATCCTAGATCAATTTGTGTTGAGAAAATATTGATTACCATGAGGAAAGAAGAGACTTACCAGAAACATCTTCTGCGCCACGTATCATCTCTAAAACTTTCTTGGCCTCAAGGACTCGCCCTTTGCTCACAAGCCACCGTGGAGACTCGGGCAACAAAAGTATTGCCAACACAATATAAACAAGGGATGGAATAGAAAGAACTCCCAGCATCAATCTCCAACTTGGTGAATGCATCAATGACAAACCAAAGACCAAGCAATACGACACAAACATGCCGCAGGAGCCCGAAAACTGGGGGAGGGTATTCAGCAGACCTCTTATCTCGGGCGGGGCCAACTCCGATATGTATAGTGGAACCAGAGTGATGGTCAATCCGACTCCAAGCCCTCCTACAAATCTTGCCAAGAGCAGCACGTAAAGATTGGGCGACCAGAACATCAGGAGACCGCTAACCAAATAAAAGTGGGATGACATTATCAGAATAGGCCGCCGGCCTATGCAGTCAGCCATGGCTCCAGAACATGTGGTGACTAAAGTGGCTCCGACAAGCGAAATGGCCACAATTAGCCCTTCCACGGCGGGTTCACTCTCCAGGCGGAACTCCCTCTTTATGTACAATATAGCCCCTGATGATGAATTACAGACAAATTATTCATGGACATGATCAACCACCATTAATCACCAATGTCAACGGAAACCCCTAGTCGATTGATTGTTACTAAAACACAGGCGGAATACTTATTTCTCTTTTGAAAAGTTTAGAAGCCTGACCATTTCAAGTAAGAATATTTACCAGCGATGGAAGCATTGTCCCATCCTTGAAGCAAGTTCCCAAAGGCAGCAACAACAGCTATAAGCACAGTTCGGCTCATTCTGTATCCGTCTGAACTATAGCTACGAGGACACAAGCCAAAACTCAAAGAGAGATTGCGAAAGTTACTGATCGGAACAGGCAAAGCTGGCTCCTTTTCATCGAGTCCTGCAAATTCCGCTGCCGGCAGTGAACCCCCACCTGTTCATTCTCGTTCCTCCAGTTAAAAAGCATCCATCAAATTTCGGTATGGCCGTGTCCAGATGACCCAGAAGGTTCCAGGAGAAAAAGGAAAAAGAAAGAGGAGGGTTGCGTAGGCAAAGAATAGGATGATCCAGATAAGAAGAAGGCCTTGGCCTTAGAGAGGGGGACACATGCTCTCATGGCCTTCTCAGCGGCTTACACGTCAGCTTCCTCCTTGACATCTCCCCATCTGTTGCCGTTGGCTCTCTCTGTCTCTGTCTCTCCCTGTTCAATCCCCAGTGGCAGTAAACCAAAGGAGCTTTTGGTAAAGTCGCATCGGAAGCTGAACTTCCGAGTCCTGAAGGCGTGATCTTTCAACACCCGATGCGTCTCGATACAGAAAACTGGAAAAGGGCCACGTACGAGGATGAAGAAGACATTGGTGGAATAGACTCCGCGGGAGG
This sequence comes from Psidium friedrichsthalianum, assembly GCA_019149425.1. Lineage (NCBI taxonomy): Eukaryota > Viridiplantae > Streptophyta > Magnoliopsida > Myrtales > Myrtaceae > Psidium > Psidium friedrichsthalianum. The sequence goes on from JAGVVM010002153.1 coordinate 7,716, forward strand.
TTCATGTTCCCACTGTTTGTATCGTTTCGGGTCAGTCGACAGACGGCACCTGCACGCCGTGGCGGAGTCTGGAAGCTTCCCCCATCGTGATGAAAACTGGTTCGTGGTGAAAATCTGAACTTTGGTTCATAGTTCAAACGCACCGGTAAAATGTCACGGCTTGATTTCAATTGGGAAAAAAAAATGAGAGAGAGGAGCAAACTTTGGCTTTTTGATGCGATATGGGGTCAGTGGCTTGGTCGAATGTAGGCTAGCAACATGTGACATTCAAGAAATATACTTTATCTATATTCGAATGAAAAATTACGACGTGAATATGGTTTCTAATACATAGCGAATGGTTAAATTTGCATTCATTTTCAATTTTCGGGAATAAGCCTATGAAGAGATGGTTTTTATTGTCGATAGATTAAAAACTGTCTACGTATGCAACCGTTGGACCTTTGTTTATTGTCGTTCTTTTGACATAATTTGCGTATGATTGACGATATCCAACCTCAGAGTGGATAGGCAATACTTGAAAGACCTTCATATTTCGGAGGAAAAGTGCACCCACTTTGATTGAAGGGAGCTCCTCTTAATAGTATTTTACTCAAACCAGTAGAACGAAACCACAAAACGAAGGATGACATTAGATTTGGTGTGATGCACAGTGCGCTGACCCCTCAAGGACTTTGACTTCTCCTGATACTCGGAGTCGAAAGGTCCTCTATTTGGAAAAATCTCGCCAACTAACTTTGCCTGGACGGGGTCAATGGGCGATCAATTAAGCTCATGGCCTGGGCCTAGTGACCTTCATCACACTTTGGGAAGGGGTGCTAGTCGAAGGTCGGCCCAAGTGGTTGAAAAGTTCTCTATTTGAAAAAATCTAGCCAATTTCGATTTGGCATATCGCCGATACGACCGTCGAGAGGGGGTTCGATATATAAAATTAGGTGTGGACACGATTTGAACCCAAAATTCAAATCGACCTACCTGTCCGAGATGATGAGAAGGATCTCTAGTTACGAGCTACTCAATAGTCAATCCATCTCATGCCACTAGAAAGAATGAACAGTCAGAGCAATGGGAAAACACCCCCCCCCCCTCCTCCTCCTCCTCCTTTTGACCCATGTCTATCCGCAGCAGCCGCAGGCCCACGGCCAAGTTGTCATGTTGAAACCATCTTTTGACCCAACAAGCGACGACTTTGCCGTGGCCAACATACAACGTTATCCGAATTCTCCCAACATAAGGAAAAAAAAAAGACAAAACAAAATAAAATAAAATAAAAGATCGTCAATCTTCAAAGAGTCCGATGACTGGACAAAACAGGGGCGGCTGGAAAATGGAAGCTTTTCACTGTTTTGCATAATATAATCAACAAGATAAACGGTTTCCATTTATTAGGAGCAGCGGCAGCAGCAGCAAAAATCTTCGAAGGAAAGCGAAAAATAACCTTGAATTTGGAGAGAGAGAGAGAGAGGGAGAGAGAGAGAGAAGAGAGAGGGACGAGAAGCTACGGTGAAGCCGCGTGAGGCGATTGCGGGAGAGAGTGAGCTGGTCAGCACTCTCCTCCGACGTTTCTCGGCAGCACCCCTCTCCTCCTTCCACCCGACCCTCCCCCAAAAAAAATGAAAACTAAGAAGGAAAGATTATTAAATTGTCAGACCGTTCAAACCCTTATTTAGAAAGTTGGGTGTTGATGTCCTGTCATTCGTTCAAGATTAGTCGTCTTCGTCTTCTCTCTCTTCTTCGAACGTGAGCACCCCAGAGCGAAGGACGCTCCAAGATTCGTCCGACCCTTCATCCTTTTCTTCTTCAGGTATTAGATCTCTTTCTCTCTCTCTTCTCTTTCTCTCTCTCTCTCTCTCTCTCTCTCTCTCTCTCCGTCTACATGTTGGCTTTCGAGATTTGCTTCACCGTAGACTATAGATGGATGAGCTATATGTGAGCTTGCTAATTTGTCTGAACGGTGTATTTTGTTAATTGGAAAGTTTTCTATTTTCGTACGTTCGAAGTAGGTCAAATCGAGCTGTAAAGCCTGATCTGGTATGAAGTTATTGTCACGTCATATTTTTCTGTCTCTTTGGATCCTTTAGTTTGTCTTTCAAGTGTCTGATCTGGGCATTGCACGGAATCTCTTTTCCTTTCCCACCCTAGTTGCAGGTTCTGCAATTGAAATTACATTGCTGGATGAGGAAAAGGCCGTGAAGTGAATCTGGTGATTGCTAATTGCATTTTTTTATGGGCAACACATGCCGCGGATCTTTCGGAACAAAAAATTTTCAGGGCTTCGATCAGCCCCAAGACCAGTCCAAAGCCAGGAGGAGCACGCGATCTGACCATTCTAGTTCGGACTATTCACCCTCTACCTTAAACTCCCAGCAACTCGTAGCTCAGGAATTCTCTGCCGAGGCGCCCAAGAAGGGTAACAATAATAACAACAATAATCTGCCACTTAATAGTGCAGCCAAGAAGGACACTTTCATGAGGAGAGGCATTGATAACCAGCCTTACTTTGTATTGGGTCATAAGACCGAAAATATTCGCGATCTTTATGTGTTGGGTCGTAAACTAGGACAAGGACAGTTCGGGACTACTTATTTGTGTACCGAGGTTGCCACCGGGAATGAGTACGCATGTAAGTCAATCTCGAAGAGGAAGTTGATCTCTAAGGAGGATGTGGAGGATGTTAGGAGGGAGATTCAGATAATGCACCATTTGGCAGGACACCAGAATATTGTCACGATTAAGGGTGCTTATGAGGACCCATTGTATGTCCACATTGTGATGGAGCTTTGCTCTGGAGGTGAGTTGTTCGATCGGATTATTCAAAGGGGACATTACAGTGAGAGGAAGGCAGCTGAGCTGACTAAAATCATTGTCGGGGTTGTTGAGGCTTGTCATTCACTCAGTGTGATGCATAGAGATCTCAAGCCTGAGAACTTCTTGTTGGTTAACAAGGATGATGATTTTTCTCTTAAAGCCATTGACTTTGGGCTCTCTGTTTTCTTTAAACCAGGTAACAAGTTCACACGTTACATTCCATTGGCGTCCAAGCATTCATCAGTGGGTGTTCGTGTTTTGAGTACAATGTGCTCAGTTTATGTTTTTCCTCTCTATTTTCAGCAGTATGATCAATCAAAATATAAGCTTTAGGTTTGTTGCCATCAGAATTATATCCACACTACACTTTTTTTTTTTCCCAACAGTCAATGTCCTGTCTATTTTTCATGCATGTGTATAAAATGGCTTTTAGGGCAGAGCCATTGTGAGTTGAGAAGTTCTGCATTTCTGCTTTCAGGTTAAATTAGTCTATAATTTCTGGCTTGAGTTAAATTTTCTTGTGTCATATTTCTTCTGTTTGAGATCTTCCTATGCACAATATAATTGTCTGGGCATTGTAGTGAATTGTGATCCATAGTTTCCTGCTCTTTGATCCAGGCCAAATATTTACTGATGTTGTTGGAAGCCCATATTACGTTGCCCCAGAGGTACTTTTGAAGCGTTATGGGCCAGAAGCGGATGTGTGGACAGCAGGAGTCATATTATATATATTGTTGAGTGGTGTGCCACCATTTTGGGCGGGTACTACTGTCTTGCTTAATCAATCAAGATACTCTGTTGGATATTGATAAATTACTATTGATATTCATCCTATGGGCTGACACCAACTTCTGTTTCCAACTGAATGTCAGAAACGCAGCAGGGAATATTTGATGCTGTGTTGAAGGGACACATAGACTTTGATTCAGAACCATGGCCCTTCATATCTGATAGTGCAAAAGACCTGATCCGAAAGATGCTCTGCTCTCAACCTTCTGAACGCTTGACTGCTCATGAAGTGCTATGTATGTCAACTCTTTTGCATCTACAATTCTCAATTGCTTTTGACGGCTTAATGAAGCTGCGTGCATTGTTATAAGTTAGAGAGTGCTAGTCTATTTGATGAGCAAGTCAACATGGCTGATGACAAGAAGGATATAGAAGTCCTAAGGTTCCACCCTCTGGCCTCCCTTGCTTCAACCTAGTACAATCCTTGTGGTAGCAAGCTATAGGGTATTCTATTGATGTTTGAAAATGCTGATTGGTAGTATCTTCTTTGAAGATTTTAACAAAAAAAAGGGCATCTTGAAGGTTAGAATTCGTATCATTTGAAGGCTTGTAATTTTATGAATTATTTGCAACTCTGCCATACGTTTGTATCAGATATTACATCCATTTAGATCAAGGGTCTTTTCCCCTCCAGTTTGAACAGTTGAGGAGACTGAAAATAGAATGTGCAATGGATGATTGTTTTTAACATGGTTCACTGTGTCTGACATTTTCTTGACATGATTTCTCAGGCCATCCATGGATTTGCAAAAGTGGAGTTGCTCCTGATAGGGCGCTGGATCCAGCTGTCATGTCCCGTATCAAAAAGTTCTCTGCTATGAATAAATTGAAGAAGATGGCTTTGCGGGTATGATATTATGATCTATTTGTACAAAGATGCTTATCCTAATGATTTTTTAATTGCGAGTGCTCAACGCACGGCATGTTAGTGCTATTCTGATTCCTTAGGAAGAAAACTTATAAATAACTGAGCAGAATCACAAAATACCTCTCGAATCGAATTTACCTTAAAGTGCATCTTGTTGGGGGATTGAGTAAATTTAAGGACATTTGTGGCTGTTCATATTGTTTCAAGCATGCACCCAAGAAACTTCAGAGTAATCTTGATACAGCATTATGTCTGATTTGTGTCTTTGCTGCCATCAGGTAATAGCTGAAAGCCTTTCAGAGGAGGAGATTGCTGGTTTGAGAGAAATGTTCAAGTCAATGGACACTGATAATAGTGGTGCGATCACATTCGATGAACTGAAAGCTGGCCTGAGAAGATATGGCTCCACAATGAAAGATACTGAGATCAGAGATCTGATGGATGCTGTGAGTAGTTTGCTTTAAAGCAAGTATTTGTTATTGATGGTGTTTACACCTGAATACTTTTGAATTTCATCACTCCTCTTCGAATGATCATGTGGCTTACATCAGTTTTTGCATCTTTGTTTCTTTTGTTTCTCGCATTTTTCCTTTTAATTCATTAAATTCATTCAAGTTACATTTCCATGCGCCTCATTGTTGTTCCCAGTTTGCTTTTACAAATTTGAATGAGTGGGGACGTATTTTAGTTATCAAGGCTAGTTATGCACGTTAAGAAGGAATTAATTATGATTGGAGAAAGATCCTTGCTTCTATGTATATCAATGTGAATGTTTTAAGTCTATTCAAACTACTCTTTCTTGTTCTTCAATGGCTGAGATTTAAGTGAAGTAATAACTAAATGGGGCAAGTTAGGGGCTGACTGGCCGGCTGAGAAGTGCCAAAAGCTTCCATAAGCCACTTGGTTAATGATGTAAGATTGCCTTTCTTCACTTGATCTAAAACTGCTACCATTTTTTTGTCCACCTATGTTATTCTGTCATTTTTCTAAGTAGATAAATTTGCTGCTCAGGCCGACGTGGACAACAGTGGCACCATTGATTATGGGGAATTTATTGCCGCGACAATTCACCTTAATAAACTAGAACGCGAGGAACATCTCGTTGCAGCGTTTCGATACTTTGATAAGGACGGAAGTGGTTATATTACTATTGATGAGCTTCAGCAAGCATGTGTGGAGCATAATATGACCGACGTCTTCCTTGAAGATATCATCAGAGAAGTCGATCAAGACAATGTAAGTTGACATAAACCGCTGAGGCGGACCATCCTTACTTTTATTTCTTTGAATCGCAATCTAGTTCTCAGAAAGTCTACATCAGCATGTCAGGGAGACTCTTCAAATCAATGTATGGAACTGTTGATCAGACATCGTGTATCTTTCGCAAGTGTTGACTGGAGGACTTTACATATTAACATTTTTCTTTCGTCATAATTTGTTGGTAAACTTGTTCAAAGAAAATTGCAGTGTCGTAGGAAAAGATATGTCTTATCAAGGGTCATATGCCACATTAAATGTGATGCTGGCATTTAAACAGTGGGGCTAAGGTTCAAATCCAATTGATCCCTTTGTAGTATTATTTCGGGGAAGCTGTGAGAATCTCTCCTGTGTAGCTAACAACTGGTCACTGTCTTATCCTGTCTTCTCCATTTATCTGCCTTTTTTTATAAGTAACTGTCATAGTTTCAATTCTTATTCATGGTTGTTGTAGCCTCATGGAACGTCCGCTCATGACTGATATCATTGCCTTTTGCTGATATCGCGATGTTGCAATTCTCTGATCTCTGCATTATGTGTGACAGGATGGAAGAATCGATTACGGTGAATTTGTTGCGATGATGCAAAAAGGAAATGCCGGTATTGGAAGACGAACCATGCGAAACAGTGTGAATATAAGCATGAGGGACGCACCCGGGGCCCTTCAGCTTCCAAAGTAGGAGAGCCGTTCTAAGGTAGCTTCTCGTAGCCGGGAACTTTACTTTTTGTACAAGATCATCGATGGAAAGAGTAAATAATTCTACACGTTCACTTTCTCGACCCAAAACCAACAATGACTGTGTTTACAATCATGGGCAAGTGCCTTAGCATTTCTCTCTCTCATCTCGGATTTAGTCTCATAGCTTTGTTCTGGCTCCAGAACAGGTTGAGAAGAGTTGCAGATTTGTCACCAATTGCAAGACGCAGGCAGATTCTAATTCCTTCCTCCGTATCACTTGGAAGGTCTGTGATGTCGGTGAGCATTTGGGCCATCGAGAGGCTCCGTGGCTCAAGCAGTGCTTTTTACCTTGCTATGTTGCTGTATAACCGTTAAGAAGTCTGTTTCTCTTGGCGTTTGTGAGCTTTTGCCTGTAGTTGTACAGCTATTGCTCTGATTTCCTGTATGTAAAATAATTGATTTGAGAGAGTTCCTTCTTCATGAGGACCTGTGTATGGACTACGGAGTTTGTCTTTTTTTGGAAAAACCTTGAAGTTGGTTATTCCAATATTTGGTTATCCTATGCTTGCGAGGAATGTATTTCTATAATTTTGAAATATTGCTCGAAAATAATGTGTTTGTTTAACTAAAAATTAATTATCAATTTGAAAATTATTATGGTAAAAATGATTGCTTTTATCGCTTGAAAATCTTAGCCATGATATATTGTCATTGTTGATAATAATTCGTGTCTAAATGGTAAAATAATCATTTATATTGCTTGTGCTTTTCATTCATCTTGCTTCTAATTAGGATTCCTCCCTCTCCTGGGTGCTTCCCTTCTCGTTCAATATCAATGGTTTTTAACTTCTAAAGCCGTGAATTGTTAATGTGACTCTCCCTAGTAGATATTTCATTCTATGGTTCTTATTAATTTTAATTCAAGTTTTAAGAAAGTGTAAAATCGCACTGTCATGTAGCAACTATGATAAGAAATTTTTAATCATTATCGAATTTGCACCATTCATATATATAATATAATAAATTATTTATTCTAAGATACATTCTGATTCTTGCACTAATGAAAATATTCACATATACGCACAACACGCAAATGTGCCGCCAATGTGATCGAAGTCATGGAAAACGGAATCTGTTGGTATAAATACATGCTTAACCAGTTTTTAGAAGCACTCGTTTACGTTTTTAAGAAATTAAAAAAAAAAAAATTTGGCACGTCAATATATTTTGTACGCTTAGGATGCCTTTTATATATCTAGTAATAAATAGAACTTAAACAAGAGTAACTCATAAAGTTTTAAAAATGGGAAAAATGTGTGTATTTAAAAAAAAGAGCAAATACGTTGTATAAATAAATGATTTTATACGGCGGTATTCTTAAAAAAAGGTTTGAAGTACTTTACATCAGATAAAATTTCCCGAATCGCGGAATTCGAGGAGTCCAAACCTTTTTTTCTCATTTATGGTTTTTCTATATTTTATTTTCCAAGGAATGTGAAATGTCCGTAGTAACCTCGGGTGCCAGCGCGCCGACGCGTTAAATGAGTTGTGATTTTGGAGGCAAACCTACGACAATTCCGTCCTTTTCTTTTTCTATTCTGTATCCTCTTCTTCCCTTCTTTTCCAATAAAACAAAATTTGAAAATTTGAAAGAGAGAGCAAATTTTGTCCTACGTGGAAAATATTTTATTTCTCATCACAAATTTCCGCCACGTGTCGCCGTATCACTTCCAAATTGAAGAAGACTTGGCTACAGTTTCATGAGATTTCAAACTTTAGAAAATAAAATAAATTTAAAAAAACAATTTTCTTTTCCGTCTTTTAACATCGCATCAGCCTCGCTGGCTTGCAATGATTGGCATCTCCTCTCTCTCTTCTTCTTGTTCTTCTGGCAAATCGACCTGTCACCGACCGACACCCCAAGGCAAAGAAAGCGAGAAGGGCTCGTGGGGACGAAGCAACCTCGTTCGCGGGCTGTTTGAGGTTGGATCTCAGAACGAGGTCAGGTCAGTGGTCAACGTGGTTGAACTTCACCCTCCATTTCTCCCTTCCGTTGTTCCAGATCACGACCCGCCAACTCAGAAGATGCCGGCAACAGCACCTTAGCCTCGCTTGCCACAGATTTTCTTGGATCTGGAAAAGTTTCCAAACGCATTGCGATGTGATTCAAGCGAGCCTCGCTCGCAGTCATCTCTGATGACGTGCTTCGTCTGACCTGTATGTTTGGGCAGAGGGAAGAACAGAGGTGGCTAAAACCAGAGAGACCCCAACAACAACATAACAACTGTTATTTATGCTGCAATAACTCTGAATCTGACTTCCAGATGGAGAGAAGCCAGCTTTTGATTTAATATAACACAATCTCAATTTGGTCTCTAATTACAGGCCCAGAAGGGGGAAAAAAGAAAAGAAAAAGCAGTCGTTTGCATCAACATCACCAACATGAAGAGAGAGAGAGAGAGAAGAATGAGAAAACAAGAAAAGAATAAACACATGAAACAATAACTGTAACTGCAAGAAAAAGAAGAAGAAGAATAAGAAAAACAGGGAACTCGGTCCATTGGTGTCTGGATCTCGGGGTCTCTCCTCCTCCTCGTCCTTCTTGTTCTCGTTCTTTCTTCCATCTCCCTTACAAGATCTCTCATTACGGCATTATATCAATCCATTAATAAGCTTCCACGAACGACGGCGATCTCCTGCCGTGATCCAAGTTCTGGGCATAGCTCACTGGTCGTACCGAGACAGGTCTGGGGGAGGCCGACGTGGTTGTCCGACCCGACGAGCCGCCGGATCTCGCACCGACCTTGTAGAACACGTGCCTCCAGCTCCCCCTGTTGTGGGACCCGAGGGCCTGGTCTCCTCCTCGTTCATCTCCAGATCCTGAGCGAAGACGGCTTGCGGGACATGATCCAGGTCCAGCCCCAGTCCCACCACTTCCTGATGGAGCCTCCGGCGGAGGCCCCGATGGAGGAGACGGACCGCGTCCGGCGGAGCAGGTCCCACGAGGAGGAGGTCGAAGGCTGGATCTTGAGGGACAGGGAGGAGAGCCGCCGGCGGGAGGCCCCGCTGGAGGGCGTCGAGGCCGCTGTCCTGATGCTCCATTGTTCTCTGAGAGAGAGGGAGGGACGGGGCGGTGGACGTGAGGTTGGGGATAAGCTCCGCTTCTGCATCGTGGGGTTGGTTATGGAGGCGCGCGCGCACCGAAGAAGGAAGGACGAACGATGACGACGAATGGAAGGAAATGGCAATGGAGGAGGCAGAGAGAGACAGAGAGAGAGAGAGAGGTGATCACAGCTTGCATCACAGGCTGGTTTTTATTCGCCATTTCTGTGAAGGCATACGGTGGGGTTGGACGTGGCGCGTGGGGTCCACCGCTCGTATTGTGGAGCTAAGTACCGTCGGGCGATCCATCGTAATTACAGTGTCATTACCGTAATTATCACATGAATTCCATAATCTCGAACGATTTTAAACGTTAAAACTCGGACCAAGCGCTCGTTATTCAGTGTCGCTGGTACTATTGTTAGAGTCCTTAAGTTATGAGATGGAGCACCATGGGTCCTGGCACGATTTTTTTCTCGACTGCCAAAAAAAAAAATAGAAAAAAGAAAATAATATTAAATAGTAATAATAAGGCAAAAAGAGAAAGAAATGATGATGAAAGGGTCTAACTCCGACAACTAAACAAAGGGGGTCTAATCATCCTTTAACCGGAGCTAGTTTATTCTCGACCCCGATCCGAGCTCAATTTACCTTTTGGCCCATAATTCCTGCGAAATTACGCTCTAGAGGACACGTCGAATTGTCCGTTTTTTGCCCCTTCCTTAGTCACCGTTGTGTAAGAGTAAACCGTCGAGACTTTTTGTAGGAGGGCATGGAGTTGATAATGAGCATTGTAAGAAATGTAGTTTTCACCGATGAATTCACAGTTTTTGGTCGTGGATGACCGCCCACCGCCCCGCGTCCGCCGCAGTTGGTTAAAAAGTGCTGGAGGTATTTCTTAGCTGAGAATTGAAATTCATTGTGTTGTACTACTATTGCTTCAAAAACCTTTTCCATCATGATTGAATTGATGGATACTGTTTAGGTGTGATTCAACTTTGTCAACAGGAAAATAGGGTTTTTTTTTTTTGCAAGCGAGGGAATGGATTTAGAGAATTTGAGAAAGAATCAAAGTATCCTCGTCACTCAACTTCTGAGCCTCCAAAAGAATTTTATAGTTTACATAGATTTCATTTATAAATTTGGGTTTTTTTATTTATAAGTATTTTATATATTATTTTTTTACATTTTTTATTTTATAATTTTTTAAATTTAGGCGCTTTTTTTTTATTTGGTGAAAGCTTTTAGCTAATGTAGTATTAATCTAAAAGTAAATAAGATAAAACTTTGTGTCTCGGGTTCGGGTTCTTATTTTACAGTTGCAGGTCGGGTCGGGTATGGGTCATTAAATATGGGTCAAGACGGGTTAGATGGGTCAATATGAGTCGGACCATATTCGACCCGACCCAAACCCGACCCAACCCACCCATTTGACACCTCTACCCTAGATTAGCAATTTTTGCATGGGAACTGCTTTGAGTTAAAGCAACCTATGCATTTCGAATACCAAAATCTAATCAATCTATGGGACTTGCATAATATTTTATAGAGCTTCAGGTAATCGAGTCTTCACGTCCATATTCTTTTTTTTTTTTTATGTTTTATAATAATAATAATAATAATAATAATAATAATAATAATAAAATACAACATGGTAAGCATCCAATAGTGTCCATCAACATTGTTACTTGCCAAAGCACATGGGGGTCTCGGGAAATTTATCTGTCGTCCAAGCGTAGTTGCAGTCGGAGACGAGGCTACTTTCCAATCATTAAGGATCACACGTCGTGATTAGCAATCGTAATTATAAACAATTAAAGGATGTTAAATTAGTTTTTTCGGGTTTCATTCGTAGTTCTTTATTGGCCTCTTTTTTTTTTTTTTTTTCAATTTTGGACATTTTCTATGATTTTTAGAATTTGAATTCAAACTCCTATGTAATGTGAATTATCGAAAGAAAAATGTCGAAGTACATCAAATCTTCAAAATACACGAACATAGTGATTTTTAAGTCGCCCATACGATTTTCACGACTTCTTGCAAACTGGAACTTTTCTTTCTTTCCGTAAGAAATTTCATGCGTAATTAATTAATATGGCTGAGAGAAAAAGCAACCGACCTCTGATCTAGAGTATTTTTCACAATAGCAATTAAAAAAAAGTCAATGATTTTTTGAGTAACCAAAATGGTTGATTTAATTTTTTTTATATTACGTGTGTATATATATATATATATATTTATGTTTATGTTTTTTGGGACCAAAAAAAGCACAAGCCCACCTTCGGCCCAAAAAAAGTACAAGCCCAGCCCATATGCATTTGGAGGATCTTCTTCTTCTTCTTCCGGTCTGTCTCCACTGATTAGTGAAGCGGGCGAACGCTGGAAGAGAAGTTGATTCGCGCTGCTCGACAGCTCGAGATCTCAAGGAAACCGCAGCTGACTCGATATCGAAAATGGAGTATCGGAAGCTCAAAGATCAGGTCGGTGCTCTGAGGCTCAGACGACTTCTCATCGAGCGCATTAGTACGACATTGTTGTTGTGCGTTGCGAGCGGATGTGAGGATTCGTCATGCGCGAGTGCGGTCATCGCATCTTTTTGTGTTTTTTGAGTCGAACGAGCTGGATTTCGTTGCTTTAGATTAGATCGTGACTGCTTGGAGTTCGCTTCCGCCGCTCCTTTTGGAAAATCGGTGGTTGTCGGCGCGCTTTGTTTGTACTGATTGCGGCATTGATACTCAATTAGCTGGAGCACGTCCCTTTCAAGTTCTTTTAGGAACTCTCCTGTAATCGAGTCGTGTATTTTCCGAATTGGCTTGCAGAAAGTTTACCTGTGTTGAAAATGCTTGTGGTTTTCGGGTTCCGCGAAGTTTGAGTTCCTTCAACTCCTATGTGGCCAATTCTGCAGTCATTGTCCCTGAATTTTAGCTAAAATGGCGTAGAACGGTTAATTTTTCAGGGTAAAGATGGCGACACAAATGAAGACGACGTAGAAAGCCTACGAGGAAAAGCTATTTCAGGCGGTATGTTTCTGTTAAAGCCCACCCTAGAACTTGATGCAGCTTTTAATGGGTAATCTATCTAATTTATTCTAGGTTCTGTGCATCTGCTTTTTCTGTAAATCAAATTTTGGCTTGACTATTCGATATTTTCTACTGATCATGCAGTTTCACTGAACCCCTTGGCTACATTAGGTGGCAGCTCTGGTGACCGGTCTAAGTGGAAGCGCAAGTGCGGACACTTGATTTTCTCTGTTATTGTAGATCGCCTCTTTTTTGGGTTTTTGCAAGGAAGTATTGATGGCAGGTTTTTTTTCTATGGAGATAGGTCAATCGTCACGCTTGCATTGACAATTCTTACCAGTTCACAATCAATTCTCATTGTTTGGTCCAAGAGAGCTGGGAAGTACGAGTATAGTGTTACCACTGCAAATTTCATGGTGAGATTACATCGGTGCCTTCTGATGTCATGACGTGAATGATTGTTAAGAAATCTAAATAAATCTTTGGATGCCTGGGTGGATATATGTATGAGTATGCTTTTAACCTTTTTACTGTTTGTTGGAGTCAGGTGGAGACTCTAAAATGCACCTTGTCACTTGCTGCCTTGACAAGAATATGGAGAAGAGAAGGCGTTACTGAAGATAACAGGTTACTTTGCCACTCATTCTGTAGAAGTTAATTAACAGGAGCTCGTCCGAGATGAATGAAAAAAGATATTTAGCATGGTTATCGTGATGTTGATTTTCTGTTTTTGTATGTGCTTTTTCTCTAGCATCCCATTAATATCTCTTTGAGATGACTTCACAATATATTTCACTTCGATGGTGCGATATTAGTATTGCTTAATGGTCTCTGTTTATGAAGATCTTCAGGAAGATCTCATTGAGAAGTTGTTTACCATGTTTACTATTCTAATCACTTATATCAATTAACATTTTTCATTGCTATGATGAAAATTAGGTGGAGTTATTCTCTTTTTCTTTGTAATCTTGGTGTAGGTTGAGTACAACATTGAACGAAGTCATTGTCTATCCTATTCCTGCATTTCTTTACCTTGTCAAGAATTTGCTTCAGGTCAGTTGTTGTGCTCTGTTCATTTTTTTGTTGGTGGATATTGATTTAATCTTTCTTCCCTAATCATATGCAATTATCATTCAATTTCTCTGGCAGTATTATATCTTTGCATACGTGAATGCACCTGGATATCAGATACTGAAGAACCTGAATATTATAAGTACTGGTGTTTTATACAGGATCATACTTAAGAGAGAGTAAGTCCATCTTTACACACTTGCATGGTTTTTTCTTTTTTATGAGAAGCATGTTTATGTCACTCGGGTAAAGGCAATATGGGACTGCACGTTCCAAAGAAAAGCTTGTTTGACTTTTCTGTGGGAAGTATTGCCAGAACCATTGTGAATGAATGGCACGAGCAAATAGTAAAGTATGGAAAATTTCATTTTTAAATGAAGTATACCATAAAATAGTGCAGATTGCATGCGGTCAGTTTTCACAATTCTGGCTATTCAATGAAGAATTGTAATCTAATGGCTCTTGCATCTCAGATTGAGTGAGATTCAGTGGGCAGCCTTTATTCTCCTTTGTGCAGGCTGCACTACGGCGCAACTAAACTCAAAGTGAGTTTGTCCTTCCTCTCAATTCTTTTTATTGCTGTAATTGCTAGACCATGTATTATGTCTAAATGTTTCCTAGACCTGGTCATGTAATCTTGTTTATTAACCATCTGTGCTGGTAAAATGGCTACGAAGTAGATTAAGATCTGCATATGCTTTTATTCACTAGCAGTAGTTTTCAAATATTGTCACATCTGTTCATTTTATAGTAAATGCTTCTATCCGAGAACTCTAAATTACCGTCTAATCGACTCTTCATGATGTCTCTGTTAATTAAAACCTGTGCAGCTCAGATCGTGTCCTTGAAACTCCAGTTCAAGGTTGGATAATGGCAATTGTAAGTTGCTGGCTTCTTTTCTTATCCTCTCGACATTTAGTTTGGATAGAGCAAAATAAGGAATTCAGGGGAGAAAAGGATTGTTTATTTTCGTAAGTTTGGCCTTCACTTTTCTCAATTTATTCTCAGGTAATGGCACTTCTGAGTGGGTTTGCTGGAGTTTACACTGAGGTATGTTCTGTATGATCATAAAATTTCTGGGCTGTCCTTCATTGAAGCATCACTTGGTAATTGAACGTTCTGTTGGTTCCGTGTAATGCGACCAGGATGTCATGTAAATACATTCAATTATATTTGCCTGAAATGCATGTGTTTGCATTCAGGATTTGTTGGAACAAAAGGAAGTGATATGCTGCATATGTTTTGATGCTGATTGAGAGGTTCCTCTTTGCAGGCTATAATGAAAAAGCGGCCTTCTAGAAACATAAACGTGCAGAACTTCTGGCTGTATATATTTGGGATGATCTTCAATGCAATCGCAATAGTCATTCAAGATTTTGACGCAGTTGTAAACAAGTAATCTAACCTTCCTATTTGCATCTATATCTATGATTGCACCTTTGAATGAGACCTTGACATTGTTGAAGAATAGATTACTGGTGCGCTCTAGTGTTGAAGTGCTGCAGCACTGATGCTTCATTGAAAGTAGTTGCTTTCCTTTTTGAACTTCCAGGGGCTTTTTCCATGGATACTCTTTGATTACAACTCTGATGATTCTCAACCATGCACTGAGGTATGTAATTTTTTGGAATCAAAGTTTTGCTGCTCATAGCCGACTATTTGCTGTGAATTGACCAAACAAAATTTAAACCTACTCTGCCATTTTTGTGGAGTGTCATTTGCTCATACGTTATTGCTATTTTTGTGTCGACCTTTTGTGATTTTGTCTTGGCAATATTAGTATACAATATCTTTATTCTGACTGTTTTCTGACATCACAGACCATAATAGGAAAATTTATTTTCTTTTATCTATTTTTGCATGGTTGCACAGGTTACTCAATACTATTTGAAGCCGTATATGGTTAAACTTTTTCTTCTTCGAGTTAAATTGATCTACAGTTATTCTTGTTATGTGTAAACAGTGGCATTGCTGTGTCTATGGTGATGAAGTACGCAGACAATATTGTGAAGGTAAGACTTCTTTTGCATATGGCATCAGTGACTGAGACATTATACCACATAAGGATCCAGTTTGATAGATTATTTTTCTCCTTTGCCAATGTGTTGTACATTTCGAATTTCACTCTTAGGTACCTAATATGCATGTAACATTTGCCATGAAAAGGTTAATTGTAACTTGAGCAAACTCTTTAAAAGTTCTCCACATCAGAAAAAGTGGAAAAACCACAGAGGCGTTTCTTGCCCATAATCTGGTGTTTTTTAGCCGAAGGAAATCAAGCAATGCTACTTTGTCACCAGATTCTTGAGCCACATCACCTTGATTTTGTCCCAATAAGCTAGGATTGAGGTTGTTCACCATGTTTATGCCTTTTATATGACATAATCTCTAAATAATTAGGATCATGGGTGTTGGATTCCAGATATCATAATAAGTGGACTGGAAACAACTGACACTCTTCTGTGCTTGTTTTGGAGAGTTCCAACTAATTCTATAAATTTCAAATGAGCAGGTATATTCTACTTCAGTGGCAATGCTGCTGACAGCCGTTGTTTCTGTGTTTCTATTTCACTTTCATCTGTCCCTTGCCTTCTTCCTTGGCTCAACGTAAGATTCTCTTATTCATCTCTATTCATGTCCAATTTATTTTTCATCACATTTTGAACTGTGGTTTTCGCCATTCTCAATCGTCAAACGTTAAGAATCAGCAGGCTTTCTTAGCATAGTCGGTGGCTGAGAAGGATCATATAGTGAATAAAACTCTCAACAATGCATTTTCTGCTACTGTTTGCATTTGTCAAAACAGTCACAAAAGGGATCTGCTATGGTCCCGTGCTAAAAAATGACGGCATGGTATCTTGCGTTAGTAATTTCGTCAGTATAGTTGTAATTTTTACTACATGGGTAGTAATTTAGTGGTGGTAAACCTTCATTTTCAAGGCGGAAACAATGACAGGACTGAGGAAATCCCCATCTTATAGGATGAACCTGGGTGCTCCTTTAGTTGATGTCCTAATCTTCTCTGTATATTTGCAGCGTTGTCTCTGTCTCAGTGTACTTGCACTCCATTGGAAGCTGCGAAGATAGTAAGTTATGTCTTCTCTGTCTGCCAAACAACATCGTGCTCCACAGCTTCTCCTGCACTTCTTCCTTTCAATGATTATTCATTCGTTGATTATTATCGAATCATACAGTCAAAGAATCAGATTAACCAGAGCAAAGATCAACTCCTGTAGCTCTCACATGTGTGTAGAGTATAAACGGGGAAGAACAGTTATTTTTCAAGTGTTGCTTCTTGGGCAAGTAAAATATAGGTCGGCGGCTTGCAACTTGTTTGGTTACTAAAGCTGTACCTATAAGGCCTAGATCTATTGTGACATATGCAGTATAATCTGATTATAACAGCGTTAAGAGAAGTTCAGAAGCAAAAAGATCTCTTGATCTTATCATGTCGATCTTTGTCCAATAGAATCCTAATTGACAAGGCACTTCTAACGCATTTAGAATATGATAAGGATGATTATTTTTGTGACGTTTGAATATATTTATTTCGGTTTTAATTGATTTGTTTCTAGTTTATCTAAACATCTCTTAATCAAAAGCAATGTTTGGTTACGTCTCATCATAAATACACCTTTAAGATTACTTTCAACTTTTTGTCACGTCTAACTTCTAGTTATAGTTTGTTTTTTTTATTTTAAATGCTCCATAATATTTTTCAATCATAACCTACAAAATAAATATTAACCCATCAAAATAAGTTAAAGAAACAAAAAGGTAACATTTAATTTTATTTTTTGGTCGGAGGTAACATTTAAATTTAAGGAGGAATTAATGCACAATACATTATTCATCTGGTACATATTTAAGGGAGAAAATGAAAGGAAGTACAACGGTTGTGTGAGATTTGGCGCGACGCATACTAAAGCCTAAATGAATATATACACTTCGGTAATTACATAAACCTATCACTTACGATGTGAAGCAAAAGAAAACACGTACTAAAAAAGGAAGAGATCTGCCACTGGTGCCAAAACAGTTTTTCGGGAGAATTACCCAAAAAAAAGAGTCGTAAATTTATCGCAATTGTCCCAATTTAATCTTAATTTTTTTTGCTAATTATGTCCAATGCCTTCTACGTTTGTGTTAATTCAATCAATCTGGCTTGGAAATCCCTGATATGGTGCGGTCAATGCTAATGTAGTAATCTTTAACAGTATTTTAATTTTTTCTTTCTTTTTTTTTCTTCTTCCTTTTTCCTACCTCCGGCCACTGTTTAAGTGACGCGGTCAATATTGATATGGACACTTTTAAGAATATTTTAATATTTTTTTATCTTTTAATTTATTTTTTGATATTTTCTTTTCTTTTTCCCTTTTTTTCTTTCCTTTCTTTTTTTTTTTTTAACTTCTTTCTTCTTCTAAGTGGTGGCAGCATATTTGGGGTCGGGCGTGAGGTGCAGGTGAGGCTCTCCTGCCCTTGTCTCTACGCTGTTGCTGGACTTCGGCAGCCAGCGGGAGGAAGGAGGACGTAAAAAACTAAAGAGAAAGAAAATAAAAAAATATAAATTAATAATTGAAAAAAAATAGTAAAATGTCATTAAAAATTAGTCATGTCAGCGTCGGCCGCGGGTCACGCTACATAGGACAGCCAATCTAACTAAAATTAACCGGATGAATTGAATGGCATAAATATAAAAAGTTTAGAATTAAACTGACAAAAAAAAAAGATTTGGAATTGAATATGCACAATTATAATTTTTTTTATAATTCTCTCTCCAAACGGTGAAAAACTTTCTTTTTCAAAATTAAAAAGAAATTCGGTTTACGAAAATGCCTTCGCCTCCTGACGAAGTCACCGTATAGCATATACTAAATAATAGAAAGCAGCATACTTTAATGGATAGGAAGAGCACCACATTGAAGGGTTGACAATCCGGACTAGAAGATTCTGCTTCACAAGAAGATGACAGGAATGTGGCATTGCATTGTTAAAGCCTTTGTGCTACCTTCACTTGATTCTCGAGAAATAACATTTAGCACCAGTGCTTGAACAAAGCACATCATAAGGACTACGAACTTCATCAACTCTGTGATGTGACCCCATTGTACAAGAATAATGCCATCCTAGAGACAAAGTTCCCCAAATTACCAATACATAGCTACGGTTTCAAAAGGCAGAACATCTTTGTTCCGGCTTCGTCTCCCCACTGCACCTTTGATTTGAATGCCTCATTTCTTCGCCTTTGCAAACCGGAGGCATCTATATTTCTCGCCACTCACAGTGATTTCAAGAGCTCCATCTTGATTGTCTTGAGATGCGGTGCCCATCAGAACACTTTTCTCTTTCTCGAGGTTTTCTTTCTCCATCTTCAGTCTTGCTTCTTGTCGGGCAATTTCTGCCTGAAATAGATAATGCGTTAAAGCTTGAAGATATTGCTCCTCTCTTTACACAAGGCAGAAAGAAAAACATATCAAGCACGCTATTATACTGCAACCTAACCAAAAAAGAAAGTGACAGGCAAGCTATCAGACAAACGCAAAGACCATTTTTTTGGGCTGTAAAACTCCCAAAAAAAAAAATCTTAAATGAGCATCAAGTATAAAATTTTGTATAGTGCCAGTAAGAATCTACAAAGAGCTTCATGCAGGATGTTGGAAAACAGAGATGACTGATTCAAGCCTTATAGCAGGTCAATGCAGAAGCCAGTTTCAGAGCAGGAACCAATATGAGATCGATGAACCGACAGACTTGTTAGCAAACAATAGAAAACTTGAGCTAAACTATCCACGACTTGATGGTCAAGCAACTTGCACATACATTACTTTCATGAAGTAGTTTGTATCAAAGTATTGAATTAACTAGAAAAGAAAACACACAGCTCACTGCCAACAGCAGATCTGTATTCCTTAAATGCAGACCTCAAATATAGACAGTGTCTATGTTCTTAGGATTGGATACCTCTCTGAACGTGGGATGATGTATAAGTGTTTGAACTCGAACAATCCTCCTCATGAGACACTATCGTCTTAGAGATGTGGCAAATGAAACTCTCTGGAAGGATATGGGGAAATACTTCCATACAATTCATTCATATAGCTTTTCAGGTATCTTAAGGGATCCATTCTTTGATGTGGCACCATTAAGTTCACAGGAAGCACCCAGCAGATCACAACAATATAGAAATAACAGAGTGGAGTTGATAAGACCATTCATATTCAAACTGACCACCCTATTTACTCATAGGAGTGAGAAGTAGTCATGGAGCCCCTAAACAGCAGGACAAAAAATGGATGCTCGGCAGTTTGAGTACAATGAACGGTGTGAAGAAACCATACTATCGATATTTACTTGCTCAGACCTTGGTACAACTTTCGCAATAATTCATCGGGAACTCATGATGCGAAACAAACATAATCTCACCCAGTTCATGTTAATCAGTCACGCAAATTATAGTACTTCTAGGGATCACAGATGAATCCCCATCTGCTCCCATCATCTTCTTCTGAGGAATAACGCAAATGGCAACCCCATTATGGCATCATCACAATGTATTAATACTTACCACAAAAGACTCTAAATCACCGGTTTACTAATCTTGTTAGTAGAAGGGGTGTTTGCAATCACAGTCCGTCAATGACAAGCAACAGAGGGTCATGCTATTGGGTTACCTCGCGACGAGAAAGCTCGGCCTTCCAAGCAGCCTCACGCTCGGCAACCTCGCGCTCGCGTTCCTCGATGTAACTCTGCATCTCCCTCTCCTTCATGATGCGGTCCTGAATGTCCGCATCCAGGGCTTCCTTCAGCTCCTGCACAAAGTTGTCCACCACCGCCTTTATTCTCAAAGACATATCTCTCCCAAGTTTATACGAACACGAAATCCCAACCAAATCGTTCCCCTCGAATATCAGCTGGCTGCGAGTCGTTCCGATTCAGACACTGCAAAGACAGACAGAAACCACGGACATAGATAAAGGAATGGACGAGTCCTAATAAAAAACGCCAACGAAGACAAGATTCAATCTGAGCAGAAGAAAGCTGAAAACGGATGCTGCGAAGCCCGCCTCAATCAAATCAACCCCGATGGCATGGCAACCATGCACGCTTGACATGATCATCCCAATCACGAGTTCACTCACCGCGAGCGCAAGAGAGAGCACGTAGAACACCAGGGATTAGAGGCGCAAAGATGGAGATTCACTGGAATTGGAGCGTCATGTTGCTAAGAGGCGCTCCCCATTTCGGCCATATCGAAGCAAAAGGAACCACCCAGAGAATTTGCGTGAACAAGGAGAAACGAATTTTGCAAAGCCAATTTTGCTTTGCTACAGCTACCTCTGCTCCGACAATTTTCTACTCCATTCCTAAATTTCAAAATAACTGAAAAACAAAAACAAACAAACAATGAAAGATCTTCACGAAAATTTCAAGAAAGGGCCTGAAATCTACTCAAATTTTCAAATAAAGATCTCAAGTAAACTTTATTTCAAATAAAGACCTAACGTACCTTTTTTTTTCAAACAAGAGTCTAAAGTGAACATTATTTTAAATGAGGGTATGAAGTGGCCGTAAAATCTCAAAAAAGGACTTGATTTCAAAGGCATTTTTGTCTTTTTCCTTATTTGATTTTTTTTCTTTTTTATTAGGCTTCTCTTTTTTCTATTTTTTAAAATTTCAATATATATATATATATATATATATATACAAACACACAGGTAGGAGGACTATCTCTCTCACTTGTTATTGCCAATGCCTCAGCGAGGGCCAACAAGCCCTCCCCAAAACAGGGAGAGAATCAGTCCCTCTCCCCAATCTAGGAGGGGGTCAAGCGGCCCTTGCCTATGGTTGGCGGGGTTGTCGACAGCATCGACCACCAACCAGCAGTGGGCTGACCCCTCCTGTCTGTGTGGGCTATTTTTTATTTTATTTTTATATTCTTGAAAAATAAAAATAAAAAAGGAAAAAAATAGAGAATAAATAAATAATCAAAACGAGAAATAGCGAAAATGTCCTTTAGGCCAAGTCCTTATTTGAAACTCTATGATCACTTCATGCTCTTATTTGAAATATACTATGACACTTCAAACTCTTATTTAAAACAACTCACTTGAAGCCCTTATTTAGAAAAATGACAAGATTTCAGGCTCTTATTTGGAATTTTCTTAAGATCTTATATGGTTTCTACCATTTTAAATGCTGTTGCCTGACCCCCAAAAAAAAAAAAATTGCTTTGCGGCTAAAAAATTGTAAATGCTCTTGCATATTTGGAAAAAAAAAAAAAGGCAAAATCCAACGCCGGAGGCGAGCATGCTTTCAAGATGGAATCGAAAATCAGAGAATTCAATCAATGAGAACATGTTCAAATCCAAATTTCAGAATATGCAGAGCATATTTTAAATTTTTAAAAATTTCAAAAATTAAGAAATCGATTTCGACATGTAATTTCAAATTGAATCTGCCGACCATGGAACAACCTTAGAACCGCCTCACCCTAGGATGGACGACGAGTAATTTTGCGTTCAACTAACGAATGCAGTCAATTCCATGCCCTTAATATCGGAGCAAGTATCCCTAAATGTCTTGAGTCACGATGCCCCTTACAGAGATCACAATTTC
This sequence comes from Psidium friedrichsthalianum, assembly GCA_019149425.1. Lineage (NCBI taxonomy): Eukaryota > Viridiplantae > Streptophyta > Magnoliopsida > Myrtales > Myrtaceae > Psidium > Psidium friedrichsthalianum. Next base: position 29,926 of record JAGVVM010002153.1, read on the forward strand.
CTAACACGTGCGCCCATTCGCAAATATCCTTGCTCGAAACCGCGGTTGTTGCCAAGAACCGACTGGAGACGGGCGAATCAGCAAGTTTCCATGATAAAACTAGACGCCACTCCTCTTTCTCAGAGTGTCAGAATCATACACTGCGCATTCCATCATTTAGCAAATTAGCAAGAAAGCACTGCCCCAAGAAGGCCTGTTGAATTTATTCTACAAGATGCGGCATCGTACTCGTACAGGATCGCCAACTCCTCCTGAGCGCACCTACATGTCAGGCCCTGAATACCCGGTTCCCTGATGGGTTGTTTGCCGACATATTCTCTCGATTTTATTCGGCTATCACATTACACCACGAGAGAGAATCAGGGACTGTTGGAGGTTCACGGCTCATAGCTCGTCTTTGAAGCTTCCGTCTCCTGATGGTCCGGTGTATGATGCATAGGCTTTAATTATGGACTCGTAGATTTCAACTCCTTTCAAGTACTCGGTTCTGCTGAGGAACTGCAAACACAGGGGAATCAATCAGCATCGTAAAGTTACCGCGAGCAAGCAAAACAGATGGAAACTTGAGAAAAAAGCTCAATACTATACTTCACCTCATTATGGTCATGAAGCAGAACAGGAGTTTTAGCCATGGGCGAGAAGCCAATTGCTGGCAAACCCAGATCCCGAAAGTAGCGAGCATCCGTTGAAGCAGGAAAGATCTCGGGATTCCCAAGTTTTCCATTAGCCTTTTTGACGGCCTCTTCCAGCAATGCCCACCAGGGATTGGAGCTGTCTGTAGCAGTGAGGAGTGGATTTCCGAATTTGTCGTGTGGAGAACCCTTCTGCTTGAACTGCCCAAAACTCAGAAATTGGTTAGACCATACACTTAGAATAATCATCCCCAGCAAGCCAATGTGCATAAGTAGAAATACAGATTAAAGCATCAGTAAATGCAAGATAAAGAGTGCTTCAAAGCAGGAACATGCTGTTGTTCTGCTGCTCTACCACCAACACATGGGTTCAGCGCCCTCATTTGCAACCAACCTCTTAGGAACTTGTGACCGACAAACTCAAACTGAAAGAGCGGTGACTGGTCATGATTAAATTAACTTTATACTGAAATCGCCATTTAGGGCTATAGCAATCCTCAAATCCGGACATAAAACCGTCCGACCAATGTGGAAGTTGTGCATAATAACGTCAAAATTATAATGCATAGCTTGCAAAGATGTTTCTTAGTACTTCAAAAGATATCTAAACCTATGAGCTGTAATATAAAGGACATTAAGGTTTCAAGAGATTCAAGGCCCCTATGACTGTTCCTCTCATCATCTCACCACACAATATGCACGGTGATATCATGCACTCTTCCCATTCTTAACATCATAAACTATATCGATTACAGGTACATTAGCCTTTCAAGTACCGGTAGCATGCTGATCAATGTCACTTTGAGGAAGAGGGAACTAGTCTCTTAGTGATATATCGATTTTTTTTTTTCATAAGTCCTCGATTTTTGTAATTGGAAAAAAAAGCAAAACCTGTAAAGGTTGTTCCACACATACAATCCAATCGGAAAGTTTATTATAGTAGATATACTAACAAAGAGAAAACTGTTAAGTGACCACTACCTCAAATGTCATATTGCGTGAGATAGGTGCCCATTCTTCTTCTATCCTTTTCATTAAAGCTTTAGGATCAGCAGTTGGTGGGACCCTGACATCAAAACCTGCTTCAGCTTCCGATGGCTGTAAGTTCATGACGAAGCCCTGGCAGGGGAGTACAAAGAAAAGCAAAGAAAAGTATGTATCAGCTTGTCTTCAAGCTTAGTCCTCAATTGGAGCACATGTCAAGCCAAGTGACACCTTCTGTAATAAGTACACATCAGGCATATCGTTGAATGTTGAATTGTTTACCAAAGTTGCTAAGAATGTCACTCGGACAACTCATCATTCTAACGAACATTAATCTTTTCTCTGTGATCCTCCTATCTATGGGCAATAGCAGTGAGCCAATAATTACAATCAAACAGATTCATGGAAAAATGTTTTGTAGGATCTTAGATGACACCATGGAAGAACAAATAGCAGCACACAGGCAATGTGGGGTCCACGAACTTTCTATGGGACCAGGAGTAATTTTCAAGGTCTTTTCAATGAAAATGAGAGGGATAGGACATGGGAATTCTTTTATAATGAAGAGACTAATGGTAATAAATACAGCCGAAAAATGTTAAGTGTGCATAGTATTTATCAGAAATTGGACGAAAAATTACATTTGCGAGTGTAAATGCGGCATCAAGTGATCTCTCCAAATTGATTTGAGAGACAAACTGACTAATGACACCTATTCATCGAAGTAATAAGCTCTGGTGCTCGTGATAGAGAAAGGAACTTACAGTGGGAGATGGAGTGCCAGCCTTGAGGGACACCATATTAACTGAAATAACCTCTCCTTCAGCCTTCAAACCTGCTTTCACCATATCGAACTGTGAAGCCCTAAACCTCCTCACACTCTCAATGCTTTTCAGCAAGTTCTCCATTGCAGTATTATCATACAACTTCGCACCATGTCCAGGTGCTCCAGTTGCCTTGATCACCATCCACCACGGGCATCTCTCTCCATAAAATGCTCGATAATATTCCGTTGGTGATGCCAACCCTACATGTGAAAATAGACAAATGCTTCTCATTTTCACACCCAAATGTAGGCAAGAACTCGATATGCAGTAAAGTGTACATTATTTTTCCATCCACTCCATGTATGCACCAAGTAACTTATCTCTCTCACAAAGGTTTTGTTCGCGGATGTCCTAATATCACTTGCTATGTCTAATCCAACAAAGTAACCTATGCTTTCCGAGGTATCACGTTGAGTAAAGTATGAGGATTCTATCGGATCAAAAAATACAACATTAAAAAATTAATCATCTTTACTTGGCCTGAAATAAGAAAGCTACATTACGAGTTACAGATAGCTCAACCGGTGTCCTCGAGTCAACGGTCTAGATTTTTCTATTTACAGTTCCCCTATTGATTTCAACGCATGACTTTCGCCCTGGCGAAAAAATTATAGACTGATAAGCTCGAACACGAAATCAATCTACCTTCGTCAAGAACAATGCCAACGTTCATATCCCTGAACTCATCGGACTCCGCGAGCTTGGCAGCACCGGTGTGCCCGCCAATCTCCTCGTCGGCACGAACGAGAGATAGACGTCGCGGACCGGCGCGAACCCCGAGCGCTTGAGCCTGCGGATCGCCTCCAGGTACTGCATCCCCACGCACTTCATGTCCTGCGAGCCGCGGGCATAAATCCGGCCTCACCGTCAGCGCGGGCGGCGAACGGGGGGTGGGACCACTTGTCGTCCTCGGCCGGCTGGACGTCGGTGTGCGAGTTGAGCAGCACGGAGGGGAGGAGGGGTCGGAACCGGGCACTTGAGGAGGACCACGGGCTTGCCCGGGACAAACTCGATGGCTCGGCCCTCGAGCGAGAGGGACTTGGCCTCGGCGAGGAGGAAATCGGTGGACTGAGGGTAGTCAGGGTTTGGCTGGGCGGTGTTGATTCGGAGGTAGCGCTGGAATCTGGCGACGATCGAGGAGTCGTCATCGCCGTCCCCGTCGCCCGCGGCGACGGAGTTAGACGGTGAGACGAGCAGTATGAGTGCGAGGAGAGAGAGGACGCGATGGCTTCTGCGATTGAGCTCCATGGTCGAAGATGAGGAAGAGGCAGCGTAGAGAAGGTGAGAGTGTGCGCACGCTGGTTTCTGGTGGGAATCTCCACGTCGTTTCTTCTTGAGTAGGAGAAGTTGTGATCCGCTGCGGGAGGGTGCACCGTAGGTTATCGAGCGAGCGACACAAGGTGTCCTTGATGGATATAGATCATAATTGGTATTTTGATCTCGTCATTCATTTTTTATACGAATAATCGGTCACGTCACACGTCATTATCCCGTGATGTCTTCGCATACAAAACGTGTCTTCCCAATAGTTAATTTGATTCCGACCATAATAATAATAAATTTGACAAAAGGTTATAATTTTTCCACTCTAATACGTTACGCGGAGAGCGATAAATTTATTCAGGGACCATTTTAATTAAATTACAAGTTTATGAATCACGCTGTACATTAAATCAAAGTTCATAGATCATTTGTGTCGTTATCTCTTTTCTGATCTAATACGTTAAGTGATGAGCGATAATCATGCTTACCACGTTGCCGTCCACTCGACATCTTCCAAGCTTGATCCCGTCGCGAGTCATGTAGGAATTACTAAGAAATTCTACATCCAAAATTCATTTATTAAGAGGACTTTCATTTATCTTACATAATATCCTTGCTGTAAGTTCAATATTTATGGCATTCATGCACAAAAAAAAAAACAAAAATCATAAATACCCTTATTGTCTCGTATATCAATCCCTAGATCAAGCTAGAGTGTCGAACGAAACCACTAAGGCTATGTTTAGCAGTAGTCCAGATAAAATTCAGGATTTTATTTTGTTTTTGATGCATACTAAGGCAAGATAAAGTCATACATATATAAGAGAGATATAGTCTAGATAAAATTATCACATAAGAAATGGAATAAAGGTGAATAGTATTTTTAATATCCAAACTTATAAAAGTTAATTTTTTTTTGAATATTTTTTAAATAAAATAAATTAACATTGTTTGAATTCTAATAAAAAAATCAAAATAGCAACAAATCCGTTTATTTATTCCTATTTTTATTTATTTAGTTGATTTTATTTCTATCTTAGATATATTTATTATTTAGTGGTCGTCATAGTTATTACATGTTTTAGTATAATAGTATAATTATTAGAGGATGATCGAAGGGAAGAGCGAAATAAAAAAAAAAATAACTAAAAAAAGAGAGAGAGAAATAAAAACGTAAAAATAAAATAGGCAAGGATACGGTAAGAGTTTTTGACCATCTCTCTTTGTGCAATTTTTAAGTTCATTCATGCTGATATGCTGTTTATACAAAACAGCAGGCAAGACATTATGCAAAAATATCCGATTTTATTATTGCAATTTTACAAAATAGCGAATATTATATAGCAAAAATTCATGGATTTTCACATCA
>JAGVVM010002154.1:0-45833 GCA_019149425.1 Psidium friedrichsthalianum
AACAACAATCTACGAGGAGGAGGAAAATATAGAGATGTATTTGATACTTGCCTGCTCCATCAACTGATGATGCTGTCTCAAAGCTAAGAGATGCATCAGCTGCAGTCAGGGAGATAGTTTTTCATGCTTGGTGCAATGACCATCGTGGGGATAGTAGATGCTCATCAAGGATTCAAGCTGGTTACCGACAATATAACTACTCGCAAATGGCGTATCTTCACTGGGTGCTAGGTTCCCTCATAGGGTCTACAAGAATCATATTTAACTGTTTAGTCGGTACTGCATTGCACTCCTGTTAATATATAATTGAACCTTTAGTTCAAACTCCTTACCAGTTTCATATTGTTATCTCAAATAGCAAATAGCACTAGAAGTGGTAATTCTAAAACGCCATGAGTGCACATCGTGGATTTGCTATGAAAAATCCGAACCCGATCATTACATGACAGAGTTTGATTCAAAACTGACCATGGATTGGCTTTTTTTTTTCCCACTTGATAAAAGACGCTATGTAATCATCTAGAAATATTTTGTGATAACGCAAAATGACACGATAGCTGACACGATTATGATGATATGACACAAATTGCCTCCCCAGCATGTATTCCTTACTTTACGTTAGTTTAGCTGCTATTTTTTAAGAAGGATTGTAGCAATTCTGGTCTGAAACTATTGAGAAATTGCGTCGTGAGAACGATCACATTATGCATTGACTGTCGCGTAAATGACTAGTTTTGTTTAAATTGGAAGTGATGCATATTGTGATTGATTCAGTACTCCTGTCAGCTTTGCACATATAGTGGGTAGAGCTAAGCCTAATTGGAGTCCATTTGAAATAACCTAGTTACTAAAGTGAGGTGAATGTGATCTGAATTTCGAGAAGCATCCAACCTCCTTCAGACTTGAAAGAAGAGGTGAACTTGCCATTAACATCGCTTCTGGTGGTACAGATAGAGGATATTTGAAAGTATTGTAATTACAACAAGTGAATTCATTAAATAGGTCATCAGTTTGATCAACTCTATGAGGACACAATTAAACATACCTGGTTGAAATTTTTGCCAGTGGAAGAATTAAACCTGTTTAACATGAGTGCTTTAGTGTTTAGTTCTAACGGAAGATACAAGGACATCTGGGAAAATAACCATTTGCCTGTAGATTGAATCGGTAGAACTGGCTTCAGCCCTTTAGGAAGTAGAAAAGAGGCAAGGCAACTGATATTCAAAATAGTTTTAGGTGACTTCTTTTAATCCTTCCCTATGGACATTTGAGATACCTCAATGTCTAACTTTGATTAACTATGAGACTGATTGGGTATCACCCTCTCGATTCAGTGTGGGTTGACATTAACTTTTGGATTTTCAGGTTGGTTATGGGACATTTACCCCTAGGTTCAATCCTCTGGACAGCTTGACATGTACAATTGTCATGGTGTCTTTGTTGCAGATGCTAAGTACCTTCTTTTGAAATACGCAAGGATGTTACAATATTATCGGATTGTCACGAAATCCTCTTCTCAACATTTGTAGCTTGTTGTTGGGTGTTTAGTCAACTGAATTTTCAATGGAGGAATTTCAAGGATATTTTAGAATTAGATAGATCTCGTCGGGGGAGGGGCTCCCGTCTGATTAACTAGTTGGTGAGCAATAGCTTACTATTAAGTACTTCCTGTCTATTAAGGCTGTGCCCTTTCTGTTTGATAGGATATTCTATTCATATGGGGAATGTCTTGTCTTATGCCATTTTTGAAACAATATGATCATTCTATCACAAGATCGAGCCATAAGTTGGTTTTGTAGCCATCATAACTTTAGAAGTCAGCATCCTTTTATTGAGCTTTAGATTTTAAGTAGAGATAGCTTATCTGTTCAAGCAATGAAGTTATTACTAAAAGAAATGCAACTATCCGACTAAATTGACTAGTGGTTGAAGGAAGAGAGAAGGCCGCATATCAACTGTTTCAATCTTAGTGATATATATGCTACTGGTTGATTTAACCTTTGTTTACAATACATAAGAGAGCACTATGCTAGTGTTGCGGGTTGACACTTGTTTTATTAAGCACTCTTTGATTCTAGCAGTTTCTGTTGTTCCATCTTTGATTCTATGCCACCACTTCTCTGATGCTTTGAGCTATGTTCTTCAGAAGGTCTGTTTACCCATGTCCCACTGTATGTCGCAGGCTTCTTGGAGCTGTTGTGGTTATAGCTGCAAATGCTGGTGGTGCATGGACTCCCATAGGCGACGTTACCACCACTATGCTTTGATTGATGGTCGGAATATCCACAGTGAAGACATGAAGGTTATCATTTTTTCTTGCTCTGAGACAGGATTTCTTACTTCATGCAGTCCAATAACATTAATTTATTTACCACTGATTCAAGTGCATTTCTAAAAACTCTAATGAAAGGGGGGGAAACATACTACGTACGACAGTTGACCATTGTCTAGTGATTGAATTTGCCTGCTTATCTTTAGGTTTATGTAACCATTTATAGTAATACTCTGCTTGAGTTTGCTTATGCTCTGACAAACATCAACGTTGTAAGAACTGTCTACTAGTATTTCATATTTTTTGGTGCCCTTTCAAGGCCGCAACAGATTATTTTAAGCAATTAAACGTTCCTCGAGGAGTTATAAAAATATTATCCGTTACCAGTAGAAGTGCGATTGAAATTTTAATTTATTCAATACGGTCTCTAAACTTTTTAATTTATTTAGTATGATTCCTAAATTATAGCCTAATATGCAATATTGTTCTTGAAATTTTAATTATCAACGGTCTCTAAACTTTAGTACATGTTCAATTTAGTCCCTAAATTATGTCAAAATATTTAATTTTGTTCCCGAACTTTATTATGAAAGGACAATTTTGAAAGTTTCATATAATATCGTACGTGCGGGGACCACATTATCTGTTGAGTTAAAATTCAGGGATATTTTAACCAAATTTAAAAGTTAGAGGCTCACTTTTGTTACAAAGTTCTCGACTATTTGGGCCATTATCAGAGAAACAAAAAACAAAAACACGCGCGCACAAAAGGGGAGCTGTGCTCTCTGTTCAACAATGGCGATTGAAGCTCAGTGGAGTGGAAAGGACAAGACAGACTGAACGAACCCGATGACGGGAAGGGAGGGCAGGCCGCCATCGCCGCGCACGTTCTTGATGAGCGTCTCCAAAAGATAGGGAAGCTTCTTTATTTGGTACAATGGGCCGTGCGCCCATCAGACTGTCCCGCCTGAGCTTCTTCGCTCGGCGTGCCGCGCATGAGACTGTTTTTGAGACATTGATTGTGCCCGTTCGTCATCTTTCGGAAACGATGAGAAATGACCTCTTGGAAAGACGATGGAAGATTCCGTGGTTGAGTATGAAACTCCCCAACCTCCTCAGATTGTTCGTCTTCAAGTCACCATTTCCCTTCTTCGCACCCACCCTTCACTTCCCTCTTCCAAGTCTCTGTTTGGTTCGTCTTTGTGTGGCACCAGAGGTTCGAGACTGGCGGAAGTGGCATTCTTGCTCAAGCTGAAGAGAAAGCAAAAGAGGAGTCGTCGCCGTCATCTTCTTCTTTGGTTGATCAACAGCAAGCTCAACCCAATTCGGAGAAGCGGTTTAAGGTTGTTCTCGCCTGCTCTTTTCTTCTGATTATCCGACTTCTCCGGTACTTCAGAAATGAATAATTTTTTTAAAAGCCCTTTCTTAATTGTATATATTTCGCTTTACCCGGACCGCCTTGCGCTTATTGTGATACGCTCTGGCTTGCGGTCGTCTTGTAAGGCTACGTATGGTAACGTTTCTGTTCCGGAACAATTTTTAGATAAAAATACTTTTTTGTGTTTATGTTCTTGACAACGATTTTTGGGAATAGAAACACGTTTGGTAACTGTATAAAGTTTCTGTTCTTGAAACAAAAGAGGAATAAAACACGTTTGGTAAGTGCATAAAGTTTTTGTTCTCTGAACAAAACGCATTTGTTAATTGCAAAAAAATTATGTTTCTAATTTTTTCATTTATTCTATTCCTAATTTTTTCAATATGGATGAGATAAAAAAAAATTACCTTACCCAAAAAAAAATAAAAAAAAAGTTACCTATCCAAAAAAAAAAAATGAAAGAGAAGAACAAATTAGAATTGAGCAATGAGAACATGAAATATGTCTTTCATAAATAGGAAAAATCACAATTATCAGTCATACATAAAGTTCCCAAGTAGATAAAAATATGATTACATAATTGAATGCAAATATTGTTTGATAAACTATAATTGAAAAGTGCATTTGGATAAAACTTTGACGTGAATATCATTTGATAAAAAAAAAAGGCTTTGTAATGATTCGATTTCTCAATTAATTTTTATTAGTTTAAATTTTTTTATTTTTTTGATTTTTAATTATTTTATTTTTAATTTATTTCTTTAATTATTTTTTAATTTTTGATTATCTATTTTTTCAAAAAATTATTTTTTATTTTTTTACTATTTATTTTTAAATAATTAATGTAATTATTTATTTTTAATTATTTTTAATTATATTATTTTTTATTTTTTATTGTTTTATTTTATTTTTTTTATTATTTCGAAAAAATTATTTTTTTATTTTAAATTTTTTTTATTTTGAATTAATTAGTTGATTATTATTATTATTTTATTTTTATTATTTTGATTTTTAATCTTTTTTTTTTTCCAAAAAATTATTTTTTATTTTTATTATTTTTTATTCTTTAATTATTTTTATTTTTAATTACTTTCAAGAAAGTGTTTCCAATTGTTTGCAAAAAATGTTCCAAATGTATTTCTAAAAAGTGTTCCGAAAACACAAAGTAAGTTTTTTTTTGTTTCTTCTTTCTGCTCCAAAAGTGTTTCTATTTGTTAAAAGTGTTCCCGGAACACTTTGAGAACACTTTTTTACTATAAGTGTTTCTGTTCCCAAGTGTTTTGAGAAAACTTTGGAAGAGAAACACTTTTTCTGGAGCAATTACCATACGCAGCCTAAATAGTGCATTTTTTTTTATCATACACTTCTTACTTTACCAAAATAATAATAATAATAATATAAATATTTTTTTTCTTAAAAGATGTTGGGGCTTATGAGGAAGATTTGAGTTACGCTCGACGGTGTCTCTGGTTTATCATAAACGGTTCTAATTGAATGTGGATGCTTACACTAGTTGATTTGTTCTGTCTCTGGAGAGCTCAATGGGACAATGAAATAGTGCACTCATATGCAATTTGACTGTTTCTCATCGTGGCCAATGCAGGGTGAGGGGAAAAAAATGTTTTCACTAATTAAGTTCCTGCTTTACGATGTAAAGCAGAGGAAGGACAGAGACGAATGTTTGTTTCCTTTATTTTAGAGAGAGGCTTTAGTTGGGGTCTGCTATTGGATTCCCAAAGACCATGGGATGATGCATGAATGTGTTATTGCGACATAGTTATAGAAAGCGATGTGTCTTGAAGAAAGATTCTGGCTGAGGATAACAATACTAATATGAAATTTTTTTCTTGTAGAGTCTACTAATGCACTCACCAAATAGAAGTGACTGCATTTGATTCTGCGCTCTTGTATATTTAATTAAAGCATTGTTAATCTGCTTAAGACACTCTCTAACATGCTATTTATTTGAATTAGTGTTAACCTGCTACCGTATCATTAGGACCTTACATCATCTGGGTCATGTGATCCCCTATGTTCAGTTGATGAAGTAAGCTCACAGTAATTGGAAGCTTTGTATCAACTTAAGACTAATTTGGTAAAGGCTCTAGCAATTTTTCTGCAGCTGCTACAGGAGCTATGGCATTAATCACTCATGGGTTGCTGCTAATCAGGTTGGTTCCCCCCCTGTACTGTTCCGAATTTCCTCATTGGGGAATTTTGATGTATTGGATGCCATTATGTAGCACAGACTTTCTTATCTACAAGTGTGAATACTTCTTAACTTCATTCAACTTTGTTGATATTGTGGTACAGGATCTTGCTATGGCGATTTTGTTGTATTAGGATATGCATGCATAATCTTTGAACAATCTCTAGCCTTCAATAAAAGTGGAGTGGCATTACTGATGGCTGTGAGCTTATGGGTTGTGCAAAGCATTGGGGTAAGCTTCACATAAAGTTGTGGTTACTGATGTCCTGTACCAGCCAGTTGCTGTAATTGTAAATTGGCTCAACTTTCATTGTTTAATTACAAATGACAAAGATATTCTTTTTACCATTTGCGCATAATGGGCCAAAATTTATTTGAAGGATGATGTGGTAGCATGTTTGTTTAAATGTTTTTCTTCTCACTATTCTAGTTGAATTTGGCAGTATGACGGCCCAAATTAAAATGGTAAAGTTACCTTATGAGCTTATGGTTCTGCAAGCATTGGGGTAAGCTTCCCAATGTTTTGTGGTTACTGATGTTGTACCACAGTTGCTTATTGTAAACTGGCTCAGTATACTTCGGCAGCTCGTGAGACATAACTTTGTCCAAGACCTCTCTCCTCCAACAAAGTGGTGCCCCTTGGGGCACACCATTAGTGAGGCTCCACTATATAAGTTTTTCATTCTTTCTATCCCTGTGGACTATTCATTCACCTTTCTCATTCAAAGTTTTTATGGGCTTTTGGTTCCCTAAACCCAACATCTTCTTCATGGTATTTCTTTTGTTTTGTGATAATAGAAAAATTACGGTCAATTAGCAGTGCCATCTATTTCTTTTGTAGCCATCTAAGTTATTGTTCATGCAACTATCGCATTTTCTTTCTCGACTGTGGAAGCTCATAACACCAAGAATACTTAATCAAAGCACCTTTTACTATCATTCAATGTCTAGGTCAGAGGATGCCCTCGTATCGTACATGATTTGCTCTTTCTCAAGTCTCCATGGGAAACTAACTTGTTAATTCAAATGCTTAAATGTTAAAATGAGCTGCGAACTTTCCCTTTTTTTTTTTTTTTGGTTGCTAGTAATCACTGTTTCACATTCCCTTGACCACACTTTTGTTTTCGTATTTTGTTAGCTATATTTAGTTGTGATATTTTGTATTTGAACTTGCCTAGGCTCCATCAACTGATGTAGCTGTCTCAGAGCTGAGACATGCATCAGCTGAAGTCACTGAGATAGTCTTTTTCGTGCTTGGTGCGATGACCATAGTGGAGATAGTAGATGCTCATCAAGGATTCAAGCTGGTTACAGACAATATAACTACTCGGAAACCTCGTGCTCTTCTCTGGGTGGTAGGTGCATTTCTTCCCTCACAGTGGCTTCAAGAATCCTATTTAACTGTTTACTCGGTACTGCAATTGGAACTCCTGTTAATATTTACTTGAACCTTAGTTCAAACCCCTCAGCCAGTTCGTACTGTCATCTCAAATAGCAAATAGCACTAGGGGTGGTAATTCTAAAACGACATGAGTGCACGTCATGGATTTGCTATGAGAAAATGCGAACCCAATCATGACAGGATGTGGTTTGATTCAAAACTGACACAGATTGGCATTTTTTTTTCACTTGATAAAAGACGGGACGTAATCGTCTAGAAAATATTTTGTGATAACACTAAATGACATGATTAGCTGACACGATTATGATGATATGACACAAATTGCCACCCTTGCATGTATTCCTTACTTTACGTTAGTTAAGCTGCTATTTTTCAAAGAAGGATTGTAGCAATCCTAGTCTGAAACTATTGAGAAATTGTGTCATGTGAACGATCACATCATGCATTGACCGTTGCATAAATGACTAGTTTGTTTTAAATTGGAAGTGATGCATATTGTGATTGATTCGGTACTCCTGCCAGCTTTGCACGTCTAGTGAGTAAAGCTAAGCCCTAATTGGAGTCCATTGAAATACCTACTTAACTAAAGTGAGGTGACTGTGATCTGAATTTCGAGAAGCATCCAAACTCATTTAAGGACATGAAAGAAGAGGTGAACTTGCCATTAACATCGCTTCTGGTGGTACAGATAGAGGATATTTGAAAGTATTGCAATTACAACAAGTGGAATTCATTGAATAGATCGATCAGTGGAGAAATTAAGCTTGTTTAACATGAGATGCTTTATTGTTTAGTTCTAACGGAAGATAAGGACATCTGGAAAATAACCATTTGCCTTCTAGATTGAATCGGTAGAACTGGCTTCAGCCCTTTAGGAAGTAGAAAGGAGGCAAGGCAACTGATATTCACAGTAGTTTAGATGACTTCTTTTAATCTTTCCCATGAACATTTGAGATACCTCAATGTCTAACTTTGAATAAGTATGAGACTGATTGACTATCAACTCTCTCGATTTAGTGAGGTGCTGATGTTTAACTTTCGAATTTTCAGGTTGGTTTTGGGACATTTTTCCTAAGTTCTATCCTGGACAACTTGACGTGTACAATTGTCATGGTGTCTTTGTTGCGGAAGCTAGTACCTCCTTCCGAATACCGCAAGTACATTACAACATTTTCAGATTGTCACAAAATCCTCATCTCTACATTTGTAGCTTGTTTTTTGGTTGTTGGGTGTTTTGTTTCCTTCAGTTGGGTCCTTTATTAAGTACTTCCTGTCTATTAAGCTGTGCCCTTTCTGTTTTGATAAGATATTCTATTCATATTGGGGATTGACTTGTCTTTATGCCATTTTGAAACAGTATGATCATTCTATCATGAGAACGAGCCACTAAGTGGGTTTTGTAGCGATCATAACTTTAGAAGTTAGTATCCTTTTGTTGAGCTTTAGATTTTAAGTAGAGATAGCTTATCTGTTTCAAGCAATGAAGTTATTACTAAAAGAAATGCAACCATCCGACTACATTGACTAGTGGTAGAAGGAAGAGAGAAGGCCACATATCTACTGTTTCAATCTTAGTGATATGTGCTACTGGTTGATTTAACCATTTGTTTACAATACATAAAAGAGCACTTTGCTGGTGTTGTGGGTTGACACTTGTTTTATTAAGCACTCTTTGATTCTAGAAGTTTCTACTGTTCCATCTTTTGGCTGACCTTATTTCCTTTTCGTTCAGTTTTGCTAGGATTTGTTTATAGTACTATGCATCACTTGTCTGAAGCTTTGAGCTATGTTCTTCAGAAGGTCTGTTTACCATGTCCCACTGTATGTCGGCAGGCTTCTTGGAGCTGTTGTGGTTATAGCTGCAAATGCTGGGGTGCATGGACTCCGATAGGCGATGTTACCACCACTATGCTTTGGATTCATGGTCGGATATCCACAGTGCAGACAATGAAGGTTATCATTTTTATCTTGTTCTGAGACAGGATTTCTTACTTCATGCAGTCCAATAACACAAATTTCGTACCAGTGATTTAAGTGCATTTCTAAAAACTCTAATGAAAGGGGGGAAAAGCATACTACTGATGACAGTTGACCATTGTCTAGTGATTGAATTTGCCCTACTTATCGTTAGGTTTATGTAACCATTTATAGTAATACTCTACTCGAGTTTGCTTATGCCCTGACAACATCAATGAAAGTTGGAATGTGAACTCAAAGACTTCGCATTGAAATTCAGTTTCATCGAACAATGACAACATCAACAGTTGTATGAACTGTCTACTGGTATTTCATATTTTTGGTGCCATTTCAAGAATGCAACAGATTATTTTAATTGTAGGACTTGGTCATCCCATCGGTAATTTCTCTAGCTGTGCCACTGGCTCTTTTGTCCCTAACCAGGTACTCTTCTAGCATGTCTAGCCATATGCCTAAAGTCAATTAGCTCCTACTATTTGGTTCTAGAGTTGTGAGGTAAGTTTCTTTTATCCATAACAGTGAAGTTAATGGGAAGGGACAGGAGTATGCCGATGTTTTGGCACCTGAACAGATGGCTCATCGAGGACAGCTTGTTTTCTCTGTGGGTATTGGCGCACTGATATTTGTTCCAGTTTTTAAAGCTTTGACCGGTCTGCCTCCTTACATGGGTATGTTGCTCGGACTTGGAGTTCTTTGGATTCTAACAGATGCAATTCATTATGGTGAATCCAAACGGCAAAAGCTGAAAGTACCACAGGCTTTATCTCGGATTGACACTCAAGCAGCCCTTTTCCTCCTCGGAATTCTGTTATCTGTAAGCAGGTAAGGTGCAAATGAAGTGAGGACAGTCTTTCCACCTACTACTCATCATATATTCAGAAGATTAATATCATCACCTCTTGTTATTAAGTTGATTATGATAAGACAATCGATGAAGTAATCTGCATGCAAATTCTCACCTGAACACAGACATGCATACATTCTGTGCGCGCGCAGGAGCATGATCACAATCAATGTATCTTCGCAACCCATAATATTCTGTCAACGTTTTCCGTTGGAAGTTACTTGCCATATTGTTCGCTTGAATCTGAACTAGACGAGTGCCTGATATTTTCCCATTATGACGGCAAAAAAGCCATCTCAAGTAGTTAAAACGGGGCTCGTGAAATACTCCACTTACCTCATGGATCAGTAAGAAGCCAGCCAAATCCCAGTGGGTAGTTCCAACATGATGTTGTCCCTAGTTGACATGGGAATTGCACATATGCCTTGGGTCTAATTCACACATACACCTCCATTCCTTAAACCGCTAACCCAATCAGTCTTTATGCTTCTTTCATCATGGGATTGCAGTTTTACAACTTCCTTCTTTATCCACATCTCAAATGTGACTTTCATATGGATCATCTAATGAGCACTATATGTGCTTCTCCCACCAACAGTAGCATAACAAACCGCTGCTGGTCTCATTTACTGTTTGCGCAACTCAATTAGTCTTTTTCTTTATGTTATAATGGTGAGCAAACATGCATAGTGGTTGAAAATTGCTTTTGATCCAATTCTTCCGACAAGGAAAAGAAATTCTAAAAAGATGTTTTTTTTTCCACCCTCAATTCCTATGCATTTCCATATACCACTAACCTCAAGTCTTTCCTGCTAGGAGTCACGGGAATCTTATATACTACATGTTTGACTGGCGCAATTTAAACTCTTAGTAATGGATCAGTTCTAACATATACCTGTCTGTAGCCTGGAGGCAGCAGGAATTCTCAGGGAGTTGGCGAATTACCTCGACGTGCATATTGCTAACGTCGAACTGATTGCTGGGTCAATTGGGATGGTTTCTGCAATTATTGACAACATTCCTCTGGTAGCTGCAACAATAGGGATGTATGATCTGACCTCATTCCCGCAGGATTCAGAGTTTTGGCAGCTGGTTGCCTATTGTGCTGGCACTGGTGGGTCCATGCTAGTTATTGGCTCGGCGGCTGGTGTGGCATTTATGGGGATGGAAAAGGTGGACTTCTTTTGGTACTTGCGAAAGGTACTCTGCACTACTTGAGTTTCTCCTACTTCTGTTGTTTAGATCTTTTGGTTGGTTAAGTATACTTAAGGTTCTGAACTATGAACCGGTTTTTCACTTAATATCTGCAAGGCAACTGCGAAACCTAGTAGCTCAGTAAGTGGATGCGTTGAAATGATTTGATTCCTGGCCTTGGTTGTGATTCACCAACCACCTGCATGCTTAAGACAAGTTAAGTGTGTATCTAGGTTACGAAAAAACTAACATGCTGAAGATTGGGTCGTTTTTCTTTTTCCTTAGTGAGAAAATTCAAATTTATTAAGTCGGTCAATGTTTGTTTTGTGGGAACAGGTGAGCGGTTTTGCTTTTGCGGGATATGCTGCTGGGATTGCTACCTATTTAGCCGTTCATAATCTCAACATCTCTCTTCCAACAACTCTGGCTCATATTCCGTTTCTTTTGGCGCATGAAAGACAATGATTACTTGCTCTGCTGTTGATCTACTATGGAGCTCGAGCAGCATTGTACCATACCAAATAGAGATCAGATTCGCCGAGAACGTAGGGAAAAACCTAAGCTGTCAAAATTTCGGTTTTTGCAACAACCTAAACTGCCTGAAACTGATGTAATATGATATGGTATGATACTTGTAACACCATGGATTGAATGAAATCAGTCAAGAAAGAAAAGTGCTATTGAAGCAAAACCAATGCAGAAACAAAAGAATTCTTTCTTTAGGTTACCCAGTTTGCAACTTCGCATGAATCACGACCTAAGCATAATGCAATTTGTTATCTGATAAAATGCTTATCTAAAAACCCAACAGAACAGACCAACGACTTCAAAGTTAAGAAAGTAGGGAAACGTTAGGGTTACTTAACTCACTTTTAAGAAATTAAAAAATTAAAATCGACCAGTCTAGTCAGAAAGAGCTTGTCGCAGCTTCTTTTTCCTTTCATGTCGTCTCTCTTTTATTGTGTAATAATGGCTGATGAAAGCAACAAGCTTCGGATATGAGTGTACTTCAGCAAAACATCCAAAGCAGAAATTCCAGGAGTTATCATGTATAGGGAATCAACGTTGTTACAAAACACAACAGGACAATACGGCCTTAAACCACACTCCAGGGATTCTTTGGATATTACTGTTCATTCTACGGATTGTGTCTATCTTTTTGTATTCGGATATTATTCTTCTATTCCTAAATCAAAATGAGAAGAATCCTAGAGACCATGAAAGCTACTAAAACATAAGGACTTAATGGGAGATAACAATGACATGGGAGAGGAAGGAGAAACATGTTGAATCCTGGATTTAGGCAAGTCTTTACCGTTTATAATGTGTATGAATTTATTCAAAAAGAGCAGTTGGTTCAGGCAAATAGCAACATAATGAAGTACAGAATCTTCATCGCAACGCTTGATCATCGTTCCTCTCCACCTTAATACTATTACAAAACGCCAATGTCCCAGCCAAAATCGCAGAGCAAGACTTGCTAATCGTGCTCAACAGCTAAGAATGATGAAAGGCATATGGATGTAGTACTATGACTCATACCCCAGATTACAACTTGAGGAACATGAACTCCTCAACCGCAGGAATGTCCCCGATACTCTTCAGTCTCCTTTTCTGGGTTGGTCATCAACTCCAATTGCCATCATGGCTTCCTTTCTGGGTTGGTCATCAACTCCAATTGCTTGATACTTGCCTGCACAATATGATGCTTCCCTACAAGCTTACATCTACTTCGAAACAAATTACCTTCGTGAGATATGGAATCCCGTCCTTCACCTGCCCCTCGACTGTGATCTGCCCAGAATCTGACATGGCGCTAGCAAATCTTGATTCCACATTTGCAATCTGGACCTGGATATACAAAAGAGGACTCTCTAGTGAACCATCTAAGATGACTCGCTCCTCTGTTATTCTCAGTCCTCTCTGCTTAGCAGTGAAATCTGCATTGACCAAGTTCACAAAGTCATTGGATATGGGTTCAATTATACCCTTAGTCATCATAGCACGGAGTAGTCTAGTGTCGAGATCATCAGGTGCTCTTGCAGAAGCATACGTCACTTTTATGGTTTTTACACCACTCCACCCCCAACTAATTGAACGGCCTATCTCCCGAGCTTCTCAGCAAGTACAACAAACGGTTTCAGCTCTGTAAGAACCTACAGCCAAAAAGGAAATATATCAAGAAAGTCAAAATTTATGTTACTCAAGCATATCTTGAACTAGGTTCTGCCTTCTGGATCTTAAGCAAAGCAACCTCAGGGATCAAAATCGTCATTGAAGTCATCCAGAGTTATTTGTCTATCACACCACAATATTGACCCACTCATGATTGAATCCCTATAGCTACCCTATGTTTGATCTACAGGAATTGACCAAGGGGCAGCATATCTTACGGTCTTCAGAAACCCACTTCATCCGTTCATCCTGTACGGAGGGGAAGCTGGATTTGGGCAAAAGCCAACCATCAACAAAATTAGGAAAATTTTCAAAAAAGAGCTCCAAGTGCGTTGATTTTCTCAAATAAGGGTCCAAAGTGGATTTTGTTTTAAAGAAGAGCTTGAAGTGCTTTTTTATTTCAAAAAAAGAAGCAAACAGACGCTGATGATGGCAACCAGTGGGGAGGAAGAGGAAAAAGAAAAGGAAAAAAGAGAAAATGTAAAAAGACAAAAAAAACCGCGGTCAAGCCCTCTTTTGAAACAAAAAAGGGCATTTCAAGCAATTCTTTAAAACAAGGTTCATTTTGGGGATTTATGTGAAAAAATCAAAGCATTTAGAGCCCCTTTTTGAAATTTTCCCACAAAATTGCACAATTGTCCACGTACTGGACAATTCCAATCGATCACCTCAGCACAAATCTTTGCCAAAAAAGATAAAATTCTAGTGAGGACCGGTGGTCATTCTCCTCCACATTACACATCAAGTAAGTTGGGGCAGCATATCTTGGGGTCTTCAAAAACTCACTTCCTCTGTTCATCTCATGCAAAGAGAAAGCTAGATTTGGGCCAAAGCCAAACATCAACGAAATTAAACATATGTACACATATTAGACAATTCCAATCGATCACCTCAGAACAAACCTTTGCCGAGAAAGATCAAACTTCTAGTGAGCATTGGTAATCATTTTCCTCCACATTACATATCAGGCAAGTTCAATCACAACAATTATGCATCAGAGCCCAAGCCGTGATAAAGATATGTCAAATACTAAGAGCAAATATTGAAGGTTGAGAGGAAATAGATTGGAGGATAAAAAGTAGAAAGTAGACTGAGAGAGATGCCAAACAGCCAGGTTGTAGAAGTTCTTGATGCCTCAGCACGAACCATTGGCGCATTGACTGCAGTAGCAGCCAACTCTTCTTTTAGAGCTCCATTAATAGCTTCGGCAATTTCAATAGCCACTCCTTCCTGGCACGTTAAGTGACCATTTTATGCTTTCTAATTACATAGAGTAAGTTATAGTCGCTAAGTTGGAACTGTTTACAAGCCTGTGCTTCCATGGTACTGGCTCCAAGGTGTGGGGTCACCGTGACTCTCATGTTATACCAACTTGCTGTCCTTTACTGGTGGCTCCTATGTGAGGACATCAAGTGCCGCCTGCAACAAGGTAAGTATGTGCTTCACCTCCCAAGGCAACAAGAAGCAAACTCAACATTTCAGATATAAGATAGCAATACCTAAGCAACAATTCCAGCATCTAATGCCCTCACAAGAGCTTCTTCATCAGTCACTCCTCCACGAGCAACGTTGACAATTCGAACTCCTTTCTTCATTTTTACAGAAGTATCATCATTGAGAACCTTTGATGTTTCAGGTGTCAGGAGAATGTGTAAAGAAATGAAGTCTGCAGTTGCTATGGCATCGTCCAAGCCCACAAGATCCACCCCTACTCCAATCACATGCGTACCAAGACCTTGGCACGACGCGTGACTTCTGATCCGACCTGTCCAAAACCCATGACGGCAAGGGTTTTCCCAACAAGAGAGACACCCACATATTTGTTTGTTTGCCACTTTCCCGCATCAAGCAAAATAACCATTTGTCAAGACCAATATTGATATAGACTGAAGAAATTGTCGGCAATTCGCCTTGTCCCCTATAAATTTAAGCATTGACGTAAATAAGGAGGCAAAATCCAATGACCCGAATAGCTGAAAATTGTATATGAAAGGCATGTGCCAATTAATTTGGCCGACACAATGGATACTATACATTACTCCACCAAGCAACCAATCCACATCTCTGCTCAAGGTAGTCCTGGATTTGATTTATCAGCTCCAAGAATTGCTTTCATTCAATCCAGGTAAGTCCGATAGTAATTTCAGCCAGGAAAAGCAATTTAGGCGATTGGGTTCAAAAAGAACCTCTTGTTTATGTTGGGTTTTGGACGACAAAAAACCCATAGAAATTGAATGAGAATTGTGGTAGAAGTTAGCCTCACATAGGATGGAAGAGAAGATAGAAATGGATTTAAATAGAGGAGCCTCTCTAATAGGTTTGACCCCCAAGGGGCACTCCACTTTTGTGGAGGATAGAAGACCTATATAAAGCTGGATCGGCCCGTGTGCCGCCGCCATCCAACTGGCTCGGGTCGGGTTGGTTCCAATCTTATCTTTTTGGAACTCGGCCCATTTATTCTATCAGTTTTATTTTTTTTGAATGGACACTATGAACGAGTGTACGAATAGATATGTTTTTTGATTCTGAAATACTATTCTTTTTCAAACATATATGTCTGTTCAGTCATGACTATTCATTTTTATAACTGAACACCGAATGAGTCTTTTCGACTTGGTGACTCTTCGGCCCGTGACATATATTACATTCGATTTTCCCTTTTCCAAAAAGTGACATACATTCTGCTTTTTCCAAAAAAAAAATCATCTTCATTCATTCTCTGTGTCCCAAAGTTGCGTTCGACGTTTTCTCTTGAAGGAGTACCGCTTCAAAGAGAAAGCCAATCTGTTCTATCATGGGAGATAATTGTCCAAAAACCTTTGGTACCGTTTGAGGAGAATAATTTGTCTCAAGGACGTAAGTGAACTCGTTGGACTTGAATCTTCATTTTCAATTGAGTTTCTCGTCTGCTTCACGATTCAAGTTTGTCTAAAAAACTTTTTATTTTGCACGTATGAACGATTTGGTTGACTACACTTTATAGAGAGGTTTCTGCATACATGACAAAATAAGATGAGGGATGCCCATGATCTTCAGTGGTACCTTTTGCTTTTCAGTATTTCTCTATGGAAACAAATTAAACAAACAAACAATTGAAAACCCAAATTCAAATGAACTATTGCCACACAATACCCGGCACACAACAAACAATCTTAGCTATAACGAACCCATGGCTTTCTATAATGCTAGATTCCTTAAATTAGCAATCTAGAGCTTTTCCACTTCATCTATTACTCAGGAACTAATTCTCTTAGATTCGCCTTTAAAGATCATATTATTAGACCTTTAAAGCCCAAAGAACCCTGGTAGCTTACTTTTCCAAAATTGGCATACCAAAAGCAACTTGAATCTACACCAAAGATTCTCTTTTTAAGTGAAAATAGGAAAAAGGGATGAACTTTTCTATGGTTCTCGACCATTTCTAATTAGTTGGTAGTTGAAGCCGTTTCCAAATTCTGTTCAAACTTCTCACCACACCCCACCAAAGGAACACAGATCTAGCCAAATTGAAACCACCACCAGCTCGACGAAATGTGTCACAGGATTGCCAAATGAAATTGACACTAAGGGAATGCCCAACCAGCAAGCCAACATGGAAAAACACACTCACCAGCCTTAATGAACGCATTAGCCTGCACGACGTTCCTTGCTATAGCGGCCAAAAGCATGATCCCTTGCTCAATGGCCGCGATGGTGTTGGTAGTTAACGTGTTTACTATTGGGTATGGTTCATACTCCCCTACGACATGAAAGCACGTGGGTCCCATTTCACGTTGAGATGGACTGCATATAGCGAGGAACCAAATGAGTTTTTTGTGTATATGTTCTGTTTTTATCCAATAAGTCCATCTCATCTTTCATGGTTTCTCCCACTGTTTGGCATCTTTTGTGCTTCTTGCTTCTTTAGCAAAACATTGAGTCTAGTAAAACTGCCTATAGATTGGAAGGAAATTGATTGTAAATGGGTGTTCAAGAAGAAGATATCTACATATGAAGAGATAGAACAATATAAAGCTCATTTGGTTACGAAGGGATATTCGCAGATAGAGGGAGTTGATTGTGGTGAGATTTTTTCTCCCAATCCTAAATTAAATTCTATAAGACTTGTTTTATCTGTAGCAGTTGCATATAATCTGGAGGTAGAGTAGCTTAATGTAAAAACGACATTTCTACATGATAACTTGGAGGAAGATATTCACATGAAGCAACTAGATGGGTTTGTGGTCAAAGGAAAAGAACATTTTGTTTGCAAAATAAACAAGTCTTTGTATGGTCTGAAATAATCTCCAAGAATGTGGTACCAGAAGTTTGACTCCTATGCCTTGAAGCTTGACTTTATTCGCTATGATACTGATCATTATGTTTATATGAAGAGGTTAGATGATGATTTTTTTTAACATTATATGTTGATGATATGTTGCTAGTGAGGAATAGTATGAGAATGATTAGCACCGTGAAAGGATTGTTAGTAAAACAATTTGATATGAAAGATTTAGGCCCAACAAACTTCATGTTGGGCATGCAAATAAAAAGGGAGCGTGAGAATGGGAAGTTGTGGCTAAGTCAAAAGAAATATGTTGAAAGTGTGTTGAAAAATTTCAACATGACAGAGTGTGAACCTGTGAAGACCCCTATGTCCACAAGTTTCAAGTTATCAGCGCTCCAGTGTCCCAAGATTGAAGAAGAAGCTAAAGAGATAGCAACTATTCCATATGTAAGTATAGTTGGGATCTTAATGTATGCCACAGTATATACTCGTCCAAACATTGCTCAAGCAATGTAAGTATTGAGAAGATGTATGTCAAATCCAAGAAAAGAGCATTGGATAGCTGTAAAAAGAGTGCTTCATTATTTTCGCGGTGCGTTTGACTTTGAATTACGTTATAAAGGCATGAAAAGCTCAAAAGAATAGCAAGCATTAGAAATGAAGTGTTTTGTTGATGCTGATTGGGAAGGTAACGTTGATCACAGGAGGTCGACCAGTGATTATGTTATTTCCTTATTCGGTAGAGCTATGAGTTGGATGAGCAAGAGACAGAGCATGGTTGCTTTATTTATTATTGCGGTAGAGTATATGGCTCTTACTCATACTGCTAAGAAGTAATCCAGATGCGCAGATTGTGTAAAGAGCTTAGTTTTACATAAGGAGATGTGAAGATTGGATGTGATAGCTAGAATGCTATATTCTTGTCTAAGAATCTTGCATTTCATGTGAGAACAAAGCACATCGATATACAATATTACTTTATCCTAGAGAAAGTAAAACAGAAAGTTGTAGTGCTGGAAAAAGTTGACACACAGGTGAATAGTGAAGATTTTTTTACCAAAGCAGTGAGTATAGAAAAGTTTGAAACAATTGTATTAGGTGTAAAGAAGTATGGGTAGTATTCACCAAGTGAGAGAATGTTAGAATATGGTTCATACTCCCTTACGATAGGAAAGCATGTGAGTTCCGCTTCACGCTAAGTGGGCAAAGGTCCGAGGGAGTCGCTCTAGTGGTAGTCTTAAGGAGATAGCACCCCATGGCTTTTATGATTTAAGCCCATAAATTTTCATTAGTAATTTCGACTTTGGCTCATAAATAGTTATTAGTATATATACTCTTTTTCTTTTGCAATTAAATAATGTAACAAAAGGTGAAATGTGATAATTATAGTGAAATACTCGGTTGGACGTAACCCTAGTTAAAGGTAAATTAGGATAAAATCTTGTGTCTCGATTTCTCTTTCTCACTTTACATTTTACTTCGACTTGATTGTGCGCCGAATTCTAACATTCATGACCAATCACCCGTGCTCCATCACGTAGACAGATCCATGATGCTAGACTATCCCACCACCTTCAGCCTCCCATCGAAGGACTAGAACACCTCCCGGTTCACCTTACCCCCACTCTGTATGATTAGCGTATCGCAGAGGGAGATCTTGGTGCAAAGCTACTCGAGGGAGAGGTTGTAAGAGTAGTGGACATTGGAGAAGCCCTTGAGGAAGGCAAGCCCCACCTCGCCTAGCTTCTCGGCGATGATGACGATGGGCTTGGCATCGAGGGAGGAGCAGACGACGGCGACTAGAGGGGCTGCATGGTGGTAGTAGCGAGGTAAGAGGCAAATGGAGAAGCAGGGGTGGAGGGAGAGCTTGGAGGAGAGGTAGAGCTAGGTCAGCTTGTTGAGGGAAGGAGACGCCACGGCGGCATAAAGAGAACCAGCAACCATTGACGGTTGCGGCGACAGCTGTGGGAGGTAAGTAAGTGTTGGTGATACTAAGTATGAAACGAGGAGGGAGAAAATGCAATGGTTCATGGAGTTTTTTTATTTGATTGATGTATTATAGTTGGTAGGTTTAGAGAGAGAGAGAGAGAGAGAGCGAGAGAGCGAGCGAGCGAGCTAGAGCACATGGCAATGATTCTAGTTCTCTGATTTTATTTCTCAGAACAAAAAAGGATGAGAATCATATTTGGTAACGTAATTATTATAATTTTGATTCTGTTCCTAAGAATAGTTTTTGAGCAAAAATATGAACAAAAAAAATTCGTTCTAAAAAAAAGAATTACTTTTGAAAATCACAAAACAGAATAAGTCTCACATATCTCACTTTTTCCTTTCAATTCTCTCATCATTTCCCCTTGATCTAAAATAGAACAATTTCTTATTTTCTAGAAAAATACATAAGATAATTAAAAAAAATCGAAAAAAATTGGAAATTTTTTTGAAAAATTAGAAAAATTTTAGAAAATCCCTAAAAATGGAAGAAGCTTATATTAGGCTAGTTTGACCTCATTTTCATAAACTTGGGCCTAGATTCTGAGATTTCAAAGATTTTATTGTTTTTTAGAAAAGTCATGAACACCTTTGAAATTAAACCCGAACCTCATTTTTCTAAGCTCTTAAGGCTTCATTAGGGTTTTATGATACAATTTATCCATGCCATGATTTCACACTTGATTTTATTGGTTGTGATTTGCCTAGGTTTGGGTACTTTAAACTTAATCAAGTTTTATAAAATTTGAAAAAAGACTAAAACAACTTACATGAACACTTAGTATTTCCTTATCTCATAGGTTTAAAAATGAATTGAAAATTTGCATGAAACACTTTTAGAGAGCACTCAACTTTGGTACCGAAAGGGCGTTAGTAGTAATACCAGTGGAACCAAGTCCTTAGATCCTAGATTTCTCTAGTTGCGTAGAATCGAACGGTTTCTCTAGACCGTTCGATAAGGTTTTCGGTCTACCTTCCTTAAAGATCGGCGGCAACTCCATTTGCATGTATACATACACATGCTACTGATCACACTAAGATATATAAGCCTGGAATGGCCCAAACTAATCTAAAAGCACACACTAACCCAATATGATATCTCCTTTTTTTAAGCTTAAAATGACTCATTATGACATGACAATTAGACGGAATAGCACGAAAAAATGTCATGTACAATATGCAATATGTTATATGAAAGACTCAACATGAATTAATCTTCAATTAATTTGAAATGTATGATGAAATTTCACAAAGTAACTATGTTATTATTTGACTTAAATAACACAAAGTTGGGAAGAAAAATTTTGTGTCGTTAACAACGCATTTCTATTCCCTAGATGATTTTTAGAGAATCAGAACACGTTTGGTAATTGCACATTCTAATGCGAAAAAGCAATTCGAATTAAAATTGATTTTTTCTTATTCTATTCCCTAGATGAGTTTTAGATAATCAGAACGTGTTTGGTAACTGCATAAAATTTTTGTTCGTGAAAACAACTAGGTGATTAGAATTCTTTTTAAAAAATTCTTCATCTTTTTACAAAGCTTTTAAATATATATTTATTTAATTTTTTAATTTTTAAAGTTTTTTTTACATTTTTTTAATTGCACCCATTTTTATTTTTAATTATTTTTATTTTTGTATTATATATTTTAAATTTCTCCCCTTTTTTAATTTTTAAGCTTATTTTAAAATTTAAATTGAAAAAAATTAGCTGTTATTAAATTTTCAAATCTAATTTAATTTTTTTTAAAGTTCAGAAGTTCACATGGAAGTCTACTTGGACTTAATCACATTATGCATTGACCGTTGCATAAATGACTAGCAATGTTAAATTGGAAGTGATGCATATTGTGATTGATTCAGTACTCCTGTCAGCTTTGCACGTCTAGTGAGTAAATTGGAGTCCACTGAAATACCTAGTTAACTAAAGTGAGGTGACTGTGATCTGCATGTCTAGAAGCATGCAAACTCCTTAAGGACTTGAAAGAAGAGGTGAACTTGCCATTAACATTGCTTTTGGTGGTACAGATAGAGGATATTTGAAAGTAATGCAATTACAACAAGTGGAATTCATTGAATAGGTCGATCAGTTTGATCAACTCTTGTGGACACAATTAAACATAGCTGGTGAAATTTTGGCCATTGGAGAAATTAAGCCTGTTTAACATGAGATGCTTTAGTGTTTAATTCTAACGGAAGACAAGGACATCTGGAAAATAACCATTTGCCTTCTAGATTGAATCGGCAGAACTGGCTTCAGCCCTTTAGGAAGTAGAAAGGAGGCAAGGCAACTGATATTCACAATAGTTTAGATGACTTCTTTTAATCATTCCCATGGACATTTGAGACACCTCAGTGTCTAACTTTGAATAAGTATGAGACTGATTGAGTATCAACCCTCTCGATTCAGTGTGGTGCTGATGTTTAACTTTTGGATTTTCAGTTTGGTTTTGGGACATTTGCCCTAAGTTCTATCTTGGACAACTTGACATGTACAATTGTCATGGTGTCTTTTTTGCAGAGGCTCAAGATTGAGCGTGCTTACATGAGTGATTGCTATGATTGTCCTAGATTGGACCTATTTTTAATTGAAAGTTTAATTACCTTTATTGAGCCATTAACTACTTGTGTTATTTTTGTGTTATCTGGATTTTGTGTGGTCTCAGATTGGACTTGTTATAAACGGTTTACATGCTTGGCCACTCTGTGGCGAGTTTTCTAAATTTAAACTATTTTGAGGTAATCGAATCTGGCTTAGTGATTTTGAGTGCCTGAGTTGAAACCTGAGAGTTTGGTCTGCGTTTGTTTGGCATCCAGAGGAGGGATTAGGGGTTAGCTTGCAGAGATTTGTTCTCATAGGTGATTTCCCTGCTTTCAGAACCCCGACCCCCGCAATGAATGCAATACCGATAAGACAAGGGATCTCGAAGGAAATTGAGACTACGACTCAATCATTTTTGGGACCAGATGGAGGGATGTACATAAGATATAAGAGTACCGTATAGGTAAATATGGAAGGAAGGCAGTGGCAACCCCATATAAATATAGCATGGATGTATGGAGTAGGGTGACTAAAGTTTTGATTTGTGTATAGGTGACGTCAACCTATCAGTTGTATGTGCATTTTGTATATGAGATGTAATATAAGGCTTGGCTTGCTGTAAAGGTTTAATTTGTCTCTCTATCTATCCCTTTTTTGTATATGTGATTGAAGAAGCTCGTTTTTGATGCCTATGGAGCTCTAAGGTCGTTTGGTTATGGCGAGTTTCCTGGGCCATTGTTTTCGTGAACTATCCGATCGTATAGGTATGACAGGGATGTCGCGTAGCTCGTGCGTTTGGGGCATGACAGCTTGTAGATACGAACTTCTTAGGGTTAACAGTAAATTAATAAAATGAGGTTTTCCTGTATGCTGATTGTTGGTTTTTTATTCTTGTTGTTGTATTTGTTTAGGGATTCGATTTGTTTCCACATGCGCTTAATTGAAAGATTAATATATTAAGAATAGAGCGAGGAATGAGTAAGCCTTGAGGTAGTGTTCTGGGGCGCTACACTTATGTGACTAACATGCTTAAGACAAGTTAAGGGCATACCTAGGTAAAGAAAAAGCTAATGTACTAAATCCCCATATGTCAAATTTTCGAAACTGTCAAGTTTAATTTTGGTACTACTTGAAAATAGTAAACGAAATGGAAGAATTGTTATTCAAATAATTACGGATTATATCAATATATATAGTGAGCATTAGGGCTCACTAATAATGAAAAAGACTAACCTACCATTGCTAATATAAGCCCAACAATTAACCTTTCATCACTCCCCCTCAAGTTAGGGCATAAACATCAAAGAGCCCCAACTTGTTACATAAAGTAATTACTCTACTGCTCCGCAATGACTTAGTGAAAAGATCAGCAAGTTGGTCTTCAATCCATGTGTATTGAAGTGTTATTTTCTTGTTCTAAATCTTTTCTCGTACAAAATAGCAATCTACTTCAATATGCTTCATGTGCTCATGAAAGATGGATTTGAAGCAATATACATAGCAGATTAGGAGCTGAGGATGGCATGCTGAGGTCAGATAACAAAATCCTCAACCAAAGCAACTCACTAGTCACATGAGCCATGCCTCGATATTTTGCCTCTGCACTCGATCGAGACACAACCTATTGCCTCTTACTTTTCCAACTCACAAGATTTTCTCCCAAGAACACACAATAGCCAGAAGTCGATCTCCTATCAATAGGATACCCAGCCCAGTTAGCATCAGAGTAGCCAATGATATTAAGATGTCCATGATTCTTGAACAGAAGCCCTTTACCTGGTGCTTCCTTTAAGTACTTAACAATCCTAGGAATTTTATAATATCTTTAAATAGTGTCATTCCTATGGTATCCGTTATATTCTCATGATTAACAAGTTTGGTGATAATTTTGGAGTCTATCTAGACGACGAGTTTATGAAAATCATGTTTCAAAAGCACTTTTGAAACAGGGATTCTACTGTATAAAAGTGTTATCATGCTCAACAAACGATCTTCCGTATCCAATTTCAAATCTAGGATCCAAGGGAAAAACCAAAAAAGAAAAGACTGTACCTCATTTTCTGCGCGCTCTCTCTCTCTCTCTCTCTCTCTCTCTCTCTCTCTCTCTGAGCAAGAAGCCACATAGACACCAACATCAAAGGACATCTCGTTCTCGTAGCCTTTTCGTGTCTTTCCTTCTCTAACATGTGAAATTGGGAACAAGACACTCTAAATACCAAGAGCAACCAGAGAGAGAGAGAGAGAGAGAGAGAGAAGAAGCTCGTCGAAGAGTTAGGTCGGTAGCATCGGTTTTTGATTACATAGGATTTGAACGTTGGTTTTTTTTTTGTCAAAAGGATTTTAACGTTGTTGCCTTCATTTCTTCTTTTTTCTGTATTATTTGTCATATTTGGGGTGTCCGCTTAAGGTTCTGGTGAACTAAACAATCTCATGTCTTTTCAATGCTATTCAAGTTTTTAAACTATGATAATATTTTTTGCCATCCCTGATCCCTTCGACCAAATTTCTAATTGCTAGGTTTCTAACCCCCTAATAAGAGAGCTGGTTAGAGGTAGTTTCAATCAAGGGTCGAGGAAAACACGACTTTAAAATAATGATGTAGCTAGTTAAGTACGATTTTTGAGATAATAAATTTTAGAATTCGGTTAGCGGAACTCATCAATATCTGCAAGAGCGACACAAATGTAAAATCCTAGTTGTTCATCTCCTAAAATTAAGGGATGGCAATTTAACCTGAGTCCATCAACGTCTAGTCTAGGGCGCCGAGGTCCATCGAGGCCGTGTTGGTAGTTTATTTGTAAAACAATCGAAGAGGTGCCTTGTCCCACTTGATGATTATTTTATTTGGTCAAATTAATGAAAGGACACAAGTGTGTGTGTCTGTTCAATTGATGGTTATTTTATAAGGCATTCTTACAACCTTTGAAAGATCGTGTCTATTCGGACATAACTACTAAATCGACACTCCTGTAATCTTTGAAGTGTTGTGTCCGCTCGGAAATAACTACTAATTTAGACATGAAAAGGTGTGATTGAATGTACAGTTTTGAACATGAAGAGGTATGTTTGAACTATCTGTTATTGGACACGAAGAGTTGCAATTTTTAGACAAAAACTGTTTTCAAATAACAAAAAGATATATGAGAATTAACACTTTTTTGGACTCAAAAAGGTGTGTTCTTTTCTCATTATAAAATTAACTATTCTGTTCATTTTAAATACACTTATGCAAATTTTTAGAGTTTCATTTCTTTCAAAATTAGATACAGCCTTCATTTCTAATTGTTTCCTAGAGAATTCTTGGAGAATTATTAGAATTGCTATCTAATAATCTCACTTGAGACTCTATTGTATCTTGGAGGATTTTTGTCGGTAACCATTAGCAACGTTGTGGGACAAATAATTCTTTAAAGAGAGTGTTATCACGCCTCAGAATCTGATTCCTTTGTTCATTCCATTCTACCATATTTTTGTCAACAATTTTAAGGAATTATTTGTTTAACAAGAAAGCCAGAATCAATCAAGATTATGAATCAGGATATGTGAAACTAGACCGGTTTGATGGCAATAATTTCATTTCATATATCCTTGATCCCAATTTGATGCCTATAGAGGATTTGATGCCTACCATTGAAGGAGGAGAGTCCAATGCTGAAGATGTTGAGAAGGTCAACAAGGAGAGGAAGAAACGCAAAGAGGATGAATTGCTCTGTCGAGGCCACTATGTAAAGGAGTACAGGCACTACAAGAGCACATTCAAAGACAAGAACACTTTAACAGTTAAGGTGGATACAAATTTGGTTGAAGAGAACTATGTGGCCATGGTTTCAACCAAGTTTTCCAACTTGAATGTTTCTGACAAAGTTAAGGATTCTGTGAGCATGATTTTTGAGTTTAATTCTACCATTTTCGAATCTACTTGGTGGGCAAATTCTAAAGCAACGGTGCACATATGCAAGGATTTCTCAATGTTCAAGCACTTTAACAGTTAAGGTGGATGCAAATTTGGTTGAAGAGACTGTGTGGCCATGGTTTCAACCAAGTTTTCCAACCTAAATGTTTCTAACAAAGGTAAGGATTCTGTGGGCATGATTTTTGAGATTATTTCTACCACTGTCGAGTCTACTTGGTGGGTAGATTATGAAGCAATAGTGCACATATGCAAGGATCGCTCAATATTCAAGCACTTCAAAGAGACCATGGAAGTGCATCTTTAAGAGGTCGAGATGGCAAATAAAGCTCTTGCAAAGGTTGCTGGTAAAGGCACAATCATTTTAGATTTTCCGTCTGGGAAGAAGGTTACCCTTCGTAATGTGTTGTTTGTGCCCAAAGTCAGGAGAAACCTAAGTTCTATTGATTTGATTTGTAAAAAGGGTTTTCAGGTTTTGTTTGAGTCTGACAAAGTTATCTTGTCGAAGAATGGGCTATTTGTGGGAAAGGGTTATGCCAATAAAGGCATGTATCAACTGAGTATTAATAATAATATTGTGTCTTCTGCTTATATTGTTGATTCTCTTCATTTATGGCGTAGTAGATTAACACATTTAAAATTTCTCTATTTGCATAACATAAAAAATTTAGATTTGATAAACTTCTTTGGTGAATTTGATAAATGTGAAATCTATGCTAAGTCCAAATTAACAAAGAAAGCATTTCCTAATGTTAAGAGAAATTCGAATTTACTGGATTTGGTACATAGTGACATATGTGAATTCAACGGCATGTTAACACGTGGTGGTAAAGGTATTTCATTACCTTTTGGATGACTGTAGTATGTATTTATATGTATATCTTCTAAGATCAAAGCATGAAGTATTTACTATGTTTAAAAAATATAAGGCTGAAGTAGAAAATCAATTAGAAAGGAAAATGAATTTCCTTCATTCAGATAGAGAAGGAGAATATTTCCTAAATGATTTTTCAGCCTTTTGTGAAGAACATGATATTATACATCAAGTTTCAACACCATACATTCCACAACAAATGGTATGGCTGAAAGGAAAAATCGATCTTTAAGAGAAATGGTTAATTGTATGCTTTCAAATTTGAAGTTACCAATTAATCTTTGGGGAGGGGCATTGCTTACCATCCACAAAAAAAAAAAACATTAGTCCTTATGAATTATGGAAAGGTAGAAAATAAAACCTCTCATATCTTAAAGTGTGGGGGTGTTTGGCATATTACGGGGTACCCGAACCTAAGATAATGAAACTTGGTCCTAGTGCTATCAAAAGGGCCTTTATTGGATATGCTGAAAATAGTAAAGCTTATAGGTTTCTTGATTTAGAGTCAAACGTTGTTGTACAATCAAGAGATGTTGAATTCTTTGAGAACAAATGTTCTACAGATTTTGAAACAACCAAAAATAATGCTCAAATTCAAGATACGAATAATTCGGAATCTATAGAAACACACATAGATTCTCATGAGAAAATAAATGATTTTAAAGACATGACTGAGCTTAGGAGAAGTACTAGAGCAAGAATAGCAAAGGACTTAGATCCAGATTTTATTACTCATGTTTTTCTTATTGAAGGAGATAGGATAATAACATGGTAAATAAGTACCCATTAGTATTAAATTTAGAAGACAATCCTAAAAGCTTTAGTGATGCTATGTCTTTTAGAGATGCTTTTTTTTTTTTCTAAAGAAGCAATAGATGATGGAATGGACTCAATTATGTCTAATAATACTTGGGTTTTAGCAGACTTACCAAAAGGATCTAAATCTATTGGGTTCAAATGGGTTTTCAGGAGAAAATACAATTACAATGGTTCTATTCAAGCTTTTAAGGCTAGATTAATAGCCAAGGGTTATAGACATAAGAAAGGAATAGATTATTTTGATACGTATGCTCCTGTAGCACGTATAACATCTATTCAAATTCTTTTTTCTTTGGCATCATTTATGACTTTTGTGTTCATTAAATGGATGTCAAAACTGCTTTCTTAAATGGAGATTTAAATGAGGAAATTTACATGGAACAACCAAAGGGCTTTGTTCTTCTTGGAAATGAGAGGAAAGTATGTAAATTAGTGAAATCTCTTTATGGGCTTAAACAAGTACCGAAACAGTGGCATGAGAAATTTGATTCAGTCATATTGTCCAATGATTTCAAGCATAATAGTACTGATAAGTGTATTTATCCTAAATTCACTAAAGATTATAGAGTTTTAATCTGCTTATATGTTGATGATATGCTCATTTTTCGAACTAATATGACTGGAGTCATTGAGACTAAGAAGTATCTAACTTCAAATTTTAATATGAAAGATTTGGGTGAAGTAGATACTTTCTTAGGTATTAAAGTTAAAAAAATAGTGGGGTTATTCTTTGAATCAATGTAACTATGTAGAAAAGATGTTAAATAA
This sequence comes from Psidium friedrichsthalianum, assembly GCA_019149425.1. Taxonomy (NCBI): domain Eukaryota; kingdom Viridiplantae; phylum Streptophyta; class Magnoliopsida; order Myrtales; family Myrtaceae; genus Psidium; species Psidium friedrichsthalianum. The sequence continues at coordinate 28,625 of JAGVVM010002154.1, forward strand.
ATTTAAACATCTTTGTTTCAAAGAAATGAGTACTTCGTTTGATACTAGTGTCAAATTAAATTATAATACTAATAGTGCAGTAGCACAACTTGAATATGCGAGTGCTATAGGGCTTTAATGTATGCGATGCATTGTACTAGACCTAATATTGCGTTTTCCGTGTGCAAGTTGAGTAGATACACTAGTAATCCAAGTATAGAACATTGGAATGCCATTACCAGAATTTTTTATATCGTAAGAGAACTAAAAATTTGGGATTATTTCTTTACCAAAAAAAAAAATTGGGATTAGTCTAGTTGGATTTCTAGTGTGGGAGATAAATATTCTACTTTTGGATGGATCTTCACGTTAGATAGATGTGTTGTTTCTTGGGCGAGCAAGAAACAAACATGCATAACTCACTCAACTATGGAATCCGAATTTATTGTCTTAGCAGCAAGTATGAAAGAGGCTGAATGGATAAGAAATTTATTGATAGACATCAAATTATGGCATAGTCCTATGCCTCCTATTTCTGCTCACTGTGATAGTCAAGCTACTTTAGCAAAGGCTTATAGTAACATTTATAATGCTAAGTCTACACATATCAGTTTAAGACCTGAGTATGTGAAACAATTGATTTAGGATGGTTTCATAACAATTGTTTACGTGAGGTCAAAGGTTCTCCCAAGAGATGTGGTAAAGGTGATCTCAAAAGAAATGAGGTTGAAACCCTTTGATTAAAATCACCAGTAATAGTAACCTGACCTAATACTAGGACATCATTAGTTGTAAGGTTTAATGGGTAAAAACAAGTTACTGAAAGTCATTGTTTGATACTAACATTAGCCCGGACATGAGAAGTCAATATTGCATGTTACATTTTAGAGACTGAATTATACTTTTAATGAAGTATAGTCCGATTTAGTAATGTTTTTATCAATAATAGAAACACATGGAAATACTTCACCTATATGGGTTTAGAAGTGGTGCAACTTCTTATGAAAGTTAGGGTTACTTTCTAGAGAGCTCATGAAATAGGAACAAGCACAAGGCTATAGTAATGCTGAGTAATTATGAACTTCTCACTGAAACAAGAGGTTAGTATATGTGTGGTATGTCCGATTCTATTGTTTAGAGTAACAAGTTTAAAGCCAAACTATTGTAATGAGATACTTGTACTAAATAAAGTTTTAACTTAAAAGAGACCTTCATGTACGTATATCAATCTCATGGAAATGACGATTGTATTTTTCTTGAAAATTTTATTTTTTAGTTTTGTTTACAAACAAAGTGGGGGATTGTTGGTAGTTTGTTTGTAAAACAAACGAAGAGGTGCCTTATCCCAATTGATGGTTATTTTATTTGATCAATTGACAAAAGGACATGAGTGCGTATCTGTTCAATTGATGGTTATTTTCTAAGGCATTCTTACAACCTATGAACGGCTGCGTCTATTCAATTGGCGGTTATTTTCTAAGGCATTCTTACAACCTTTGAAAGGTCATGTCTATTTGAACATAACTACCAAATCGACATTCTTGTAACCTTTAAAGTGTTTGTGTCTGCTCGGAAATAACTACCAATTCAGACATGAAAAGGTGTGATTGAATGTACATTTTTGAACATGAAGAGGTATGTTTGAACTATTTGTTATTGGACACGAAGAGTTACAATTTTTAGACAAAAACTGTTTTCAAATAATGGAAAGGTGTATGAGAATTAACAGTTTTTTGGAAGTGAAAATGTGTGTTCTTTTCTCATTATATATTTAACTATTCTATTCATTTTCAATACATTTCTTCAAATTTTAGAGTTTCATTTCTTTCCAAATTAGATACAGCTTTCATTTCTGATTGTTTCCTAGAGAGTTCCCGGAGAATTATTAGAATTGCTATCTAATAGCCTCACTTGAGACTCTATTGTATCTTGGAGGATTTTAGCTAGTAACCATTAACAATGTTATAGGGCAAATAATTCCTTAAAGAGAGCGTTATCCACCTCAAAGTCTGATTCTTTTATTTATCCCATTTTACCACATTTTCGCCAACAGGCCAGGCTTGGCATAATGGTGCCCATGCTTGGGTCCCCAATGCCCATTCTCGGATCTCCCGCACCCAAGCTTGAGTCCATCGAGGTCGAGGCCTAGGACCCCTGTGTCTATGCCTAGGTCCATTGAGGTCGAGCCACAAACTTATATGCCAGTGCTTAGGCGCCAAGGAGATGGGTGAGACCACGAACACTAGGGTCCGTATCTTGGTCTATGTGTCACAGGGCTTGTGGGCTAGGGACCTAAAAAAGGGAAACTAAGGTCTCAATCCTTCACAACAGGAACCTAACCACAAGCACTGGGCAGAAGGACACTTTTACTGCCATAACTTGTGTACAGAGATCACTTTGGTGCTAAAAGTTTCAAACGGATCACTTTAGTGCCAAGTTTTTGAAAAAATGATCAGTTTAGTACCAATTCTGATTTGGTCCACTAGATTTCTGACGTGACCTTATTTTATTAATTAGTGAAGTCGACGTGGTTGTTGGAGAGTCTAGTCAGTAGCTGAAGCCTTCACGACGTCGTTTTGCACATGGTTCTTCAAATAAGAACCCTAAATCAGCTAATTAAAGAGAAAAATCCCCAATTTGAAACCATAAATCAGCAGAGCCTTAAGCAGCCATGGAGGGCTTCACGAGAGTCAATGGAGGGCTTCACGAGTGGCTTAGCAGCGCCTCAAACCCTAAATCAGCCAATTCAAGAAAATCCTTAATTTCAAAGGACAACCCCAATTTCTATTTGGTAAAAAAAAAATGACAGGTTAGAGTTGGAAATGGGGGGCTTCACGAGCAGCACCAGCGGTTTTAGCAGCGCCTCAAACCTTAAACCTAATTCTTCTCGAACTGAAAAAGGTGAATGTTATTTTTATTGTGGGTTACCGTGTAACGGGCCTGGGCCTCCCACTTGCATAATATTGTCCGCTTTGGACACTAAGTCCTCACGGCTTTGTTCCTCCGCAGGCTACTAGCCCGGGAAAACGCGTTGTGCAAGTTCAAGGAGTCCAACATATTATCAACTAGCCCAGGACTTCCCCCCTAGGCGATGTGGGACACGGGGTTTTACATCCCTCCCCCCTAGGGGAACAGCGTCCCCGCTGTGAACCAGCGAGAGTGTCACTGCGGCCCCACACGCGGTCGAGAGTTGGCTCTGATACCAACTGTAACGGGCCTAGGCCTCCCACTTGCATAATATTGTCTGCTTTGGACACTAAGTCCTCACGGCTTTATTCCTCCGCAGGCTACTAGCCCGGGAAAACGCGTTGTGCAAGTTCAAGGAGTCCAACCTATTATCAACTAGCCCAGGACTTCCCCCCTAGGCGATGTGGGACACGGGGTTTTACATACCGAGTCCAATAAGAACATCTTGGACTAGGTTGAATCCGAGTAAACGATTCAATGGATGCGTTAAGTATAAAGAAAGCTTGAAGTACAAATGTTTCAAATGGGTTGATTCAAAATTCTTCAGACGAGTGACTGAGGTGATAGTGAAGCTTCTTGAAGGACGACATCAACCTTTACCTACATTAGTGGACGAGTTGGATGATGTTGATGTTCAGTCAATGCAAGCTAAAAATAAGGCTTTAGTATCTTTGGCCAACCATTTGAAGAAGGAAGTTGCAAGCATAAAAATTAAAAGAATTTGTTCTCGAGCATTGATATCTTATTATTTTGTTATGTAGCCTTTTACATGGGCAAATGTAAAGGGAACGGTGATAATAGGTTTCTCAATCTACCATAGTTGAAGATGAATGAAACATGTAGCTGTGAAAGGCAATTTGTAGTTGTGTTGCTGGTTTGATGTTTCCCAATTGTTGTATGGAATAAGGGTTTCCTATTGAAACCGAGGTTGGCATTCATTGCTTGGGCACATTTACAAGTTTTGATGAGATTAGTTGTTGTGCATTGTCAACTTCCTTTGCTTTGTCTGTGCATGAGATGTTAGTTGTTGGTGATTTGCTAGTTTACTGCAATTTTGCTGCAAACGCTGGTCAAATGAAAGAGCAATAGTTTGCTGAACGTGATCAATTTTGTGCTAATTGTGCTTTAAAAAATAATACTTCAGTGCCCATTTTTGACTGAAGTGATCACTTTAGTGCCAAGTTTCAGTGAAAATGGTCATTTTAGTGCCAATACTGGTTACAAAATAACCAATTCAGTGCCAGTCAAACCTGGTGCAACAGTAGCAACTTAGAGGTCTAATTTAAGTGCATTGAGCCTAGTTGCATCTGGTGGTGCTAGGAGATTACACCAATTGTTGCAGTAACTGCTGGTGCACCAGCTTACACTAGCTACCGTAGCAGTTGGCACTAGCGGCTTGTAGTAACTACAGCTGCACTACTGCTGCAACTGGTGCACCACGTTGCACCAGTTGCAGCTGCTCTGCTGTTTCTACTTGCACCAGCAAGTGTTGGTGTGCTGTTTGAAACTACAGATGCACCAGTAACTGCTTATAGGAAGTATAACTCAACATGCATAGACAAAACTCCAGCATTTCAGCAACATCAACCAGTGTCGCGACCTAAAATCAGGTTTTCCCAACTTTAGGTTAATAGATTACTAGATTAATTAATTAAATTAACTAATCTAGTTCGAACTCTTCCAAGCTCTACCAAATCTCAACTTAGGTTCAATGTTTAACATGCAAAAATTTTTAACTTGGAGTTGCTACTAATCATTTATGATAGGTTGATTAGACACATAAGAAAGTATCGGGAGAAATACTTTATTTCTATGAACCAGAGATAATGAGCCCGGGGACTTGATTACGCTAAATTATTCTATCAACGCCATTTCGGTACCACTTTTATGAAAATGCTTAATCTGGCAATTCTTAATGAATTCTTACTAAAGGCTCAATGGTGCATTTTTTTTTGTTAGTTTTTTTTTATGAAATTTATATATATTTTTACTTTTTTTGTAATTTTTGTAATTTATGGAAAATATGAAGATGAAATGGTTTTTGATTATCTTAAAAGATTTTAGGTTTTAATTTTGAATTAATCCTGAAAAATTCTAAGAAAATCTCTACATCTTTTTAGAGAATGGAATGGATTTGAAAATATTTTATTATCAAATAGGATTTCTAGAAAACCCTATCTTCCTAAAGACAATGAGATTTGGTTTTTAAGAAACCATATCTTGCTATATCTTTTCTAAGAAAAATCTTCCGAGATTTTTTTTTTTTTGTGATTTTCGATTTTTTGAATGAATTTAAATTCAAATTGCAAATCTTAGTGAAAAAAAATCGCAATTGCTTCCGAATTAAGTTTCAATCTGAAGCCTAACAGATTGACCCTAAAAATTCGAAATATCCCCTATGAAACTAATTCTATCTAAAGCCTAATAGATAGACTTATTTCCATATGTGCGGTTACGGATTAGGAAATTTTCCTAATCAATCACATTTTGAAACTTTTTTTTTTATATCTTGGATAGATTCAAAAGATTTTCGAATAAATCAGACCATCACCATGACTCTCAAAAATATTTCAGAAAAATCACAATTTTTAAACAAGGCAAGTAGAAAATATATCCCCAGATTTAATCAAAATTTTGGGTTTCTAAATTTTATGTGCAAATTTTCCAATCAAGGCAACCGAATGTTAAATTTCGCAAAAACAATCTTCAAGATATGCACTCATGATCATAGTCACGGAATATTGGCAACACAATATTTAGAATTTCCAATTCAGAAAATATACCTAAACCGACAAGATCACCCATTCGAAATTTGATTGCGATGAAACTTTGACAATCAAGCTTGGCACTTTCTCGGACTACGGATCTCACTCGACGTCACTTGATATAAACCTAGATCGGAAAGTTTTTGTAGCGCCCCAAAATGCTATCTCAAGACTTACTCATTCCTCGCTCTGTTCTTAATATATTGATGTTTCAATTAAATGCATGCGGAAACGAATCGAATCCCCAAACCAATACGACAATAGGGATAGAAAACCAATAATCAGCATACATCACAACCTCATTTTATTAATTTGCCGTTAACCCTGGGAAGTTTGTATTTACAACCAACAAAAAGGTACAGGGTCAGATTCGGGATTAATGCTACTCCGAAATAAAACTACTCCATAAAGATCCACGTCTACATCCTCCACTCAACACCAGTATTTGACAAGGGTCTCAAGGTCCTCGTTTGGGTTAGAGGCTAGATCCTCCACTTGTCTTAGGTCTTAAAAAAAGTGGTTAACAATAACGGGGTGAGATAAATCTCAGTAAGCTCACCCCTAATCTCGCTCAGGATATTACATACCCTTAGATTCAACTCTAACATGCCCTCCTAGACGTTCGGGTCACAAAATAGAAACAAGGACAAACGAGACATTGCTCATCATCAAAATAATCAGGCACACCAATAATTCATATATACACAAAGATCAACAATTCAAATGCGTGCACATGCCATGCTCAAATTTCAGTCTCGGCTCTCTAGCCAACTCGTCTTGCGTTAAACGCATCAGGTCCAACACGCGTATTGTATGCATTCGGTCCGTGCTTTTTTTTACTTTAAAATATGCATTTTGGGCCCACGATATCTCAATAATTGACACTAAACACATATGGCTAGTGCGTGAACAGTAATCTCGGCTCGTGAACAGTACTCAGGGTGTCATGAACAGTACAACAGAAAATTACTTATGCCCGGTCTCGCCCAAAACGTTTCAAAATATCATTTTTCGGTATTCAAACCTCACCGGACCATCATCAACATCCATGGCAGCGTAAACTTGACATGAAAAGTATCACATCGGGCATGAATAGTATACAAAGTATGCAGACAGAACCGGTTGTCATAAAAATCGCCAAATCAGTCAATTTTTCTATACCGATCTACCTCGGATCGCACCCTAGAGTCTATCCAAGAATCATATAACATCCTACTCAAGGTTTAGGGGATATACTCACCTAGTTGAAGCTAAAAAATCGACAAAAACAAGCTGGACAGCGCACGACAGCCAATGGAAGCAAGAGTCTGGTGTTGGATCGCGGTGTTTTAAAGGCAGCTGAAACTTACAGGGGCTGAACCAACACCAAAATATGCTAAGAATCAATATTTGGACCTAAAAATGAGTCCTAGGGGTTGCTGGTGTTAATATATATCAACGAGAGCTATAGTTAAAAATCTGGCAGCTTAAGATGAGTCCGACGACTAAAATGGAAATGCAAAAATGAAAGTTCAAACGACCTCCAATCGAAGTGATTCAAGTTGGGTTTTACTCATCTGAGGTCGAAATATGACATATCCGAAAATCATGAAAATCCAACGGTCGAATTTCCTTCGGTGGCCGATTGAAGTTGATGGTAGAGAGAGAGAGAGAGAGAGAGAGAGAGGGGAAGACAAGAGAGAGAGAATTGGAGTTGATGAGAGAGAGAGTGAGAGAAGAGAGAGTGGCTGATGCAAAGTGAGGGGAAGAGAGAAGAAAAACCAACTCTTATCCAAAGAAAAATCAATAAAATAATATAATATCTAAGTACTATTCACGACGGTGACATAAAGCTTGGTCAAAGCTAGTCAAACTGGGTCAAACGTGGTAAAAGATGGTCAAAACCTGGCGACAAGATTGACTAGTCAACCCTAGAAGTTCGTGACAAATTGGGACTGATTGGGGCTCAATCGATGCTATTTTGGCTCTACCGCGATCGGAAAATAACTTGAAATATCGCCGAATAATTTTTCTAGCCTCGCTAAAAATACCTTTACTCTATAGCCATGGATTCTAGAATAAAACGGGGGGCGAGACTGAAATTTTCATTTTTGCCCTTTTCCACTTGGCACACCGAGGCCAATCTGCCCATTTCACGCCTTTCGAGGCGACGTCCAATTTTTGTCTCTTATCCTCAAAATTTAATATTATTTATCTTACAAATGATCAAAATTAGGAATGTCACAATTTTCTCTCCAAATTTGATCTTGCGCAAAATTTGTAGATGATGCCCCAAGGATTTGCAGTCGTTCAGGGGAGCCACACACAAGCTCGGGAAGTCAACTTAGTACCAAAGCTTCTCGAGTAGCAAGCTTCAGGATGTGAACTACAGCCTTTTTTTTTACTTTTCTTCCCTATTTGCGTTTCTCTCCCCCAATGGTAACAATGAAGGGCCTCTTGCTCACCCTCTCTACTTTCACATGATTTTTCTGAAGGGTTTCTGAGCAAGAATTGGTATTGTCTTCTCTCTAATGTGCTGAACGAGTGTGTTCCCCTTTAGACTTTTTCTGCAAATTTAAATCCATCTCAGTGGGCTTGCTGAAGAAAGAAAGAAGAAAAGCATGATAATGGGATGCAAATATTTTATATTAATAAAAAATGAAGATCCCTTTCTGTCTTTTTCTCCTCAACTCCATGTATTGCCTCCATGAGGAAGCTTCGAGCTGCGCGTGAATGGTTGAAGTGAGGTGTGGACAATGCAGTGCTCCATGGACGTCCTCCTCTTCGTGTAGGTCCAAGTCCACTCCAGCTTTTGTATGGTCTTCCTTCAAGTCTGGATTTGCACATAAATTAATTTTACTTCTCCAACCAATGTAGGTGTCCCTCCAATGGCCGTCTATCCTCTGGACATTTTTTTTTCAAGCCTGGCTCCAGATCCACAAGAAAGAGACTCTTCTGTCTCCTCTATAGTGTATTATAATGTATTGGCCCTCAATCAGTGTGTAGCCTCCAACATGAATCTGTAGCAAGCTGTGAGGATGAGCAAAAAGCAAAACCGTCACTTGTTAGGGGGAATCAACAAAGCAAAACCAACGAAGAAAGAAACTCAGACACTCCCTTCATGGTGGACGATGTCCACTCCTTGTTGCCATTCCTTAGATTGTGGAGTATGGACCAAGATGAGAGAGAAGGAGTCGGTCCTCCTTTGGATTCCTTTCTCCTTTTTGCTTTTGACTTTTCAAACCTCTCTTTTGTGGTGAAAGTCTATGCTTCACTCAGATCTCTTCCCTTGCTCGTCTCCTTTTTTTGTGCTCTCTAAAAACTGTCCACCACTCCTTTTGAAGATGGTGAATGCGTGCACTATCTCATGCGGTTCCGAAAAATCATGTTGAAATATTTTCTTTATTTTATCCCACTTTTCGAATCCACCAAATCAGCTAGAATCTTCTTCTTCATTCGTGCAGTTACACCCTTCTTCAGAAGATTGGGCTTGATGATAACAAACTAAATCTCCATGCACGATTCCTTTTTATTTGCAAATATTCTATCTAACCGCATGTATCCTTCTTTTCTTTTTTTTTCTTTTTTTCTTTTTTTCACAATTTCATTTGTACCGCGAATGAAACATTTAAGCATATCCGCTGCCAGTTCAATTTGAAATACGAATTTGTGCACGCTAAAAGTCAAAATGAGCTAGGTGCAAACTATATGCAGAATGATTTAGTTGTTTTTGTAGGGACTAAAGTTAGTCTCTAATTTTTTATGAAATAAATGATTAAATGAAAAATCAAAATTTTGATGTCAACAACCAGCGATATAACACCAGCAACCTCACATCAGCCAAGAACAATACAACAACAAAAAGTAAGTTACATATAAAAATTTCATTGTCATTGACATTCAACTGATCCTTCACAAACAAGAACATCAATCAATCATGCTATCCACCGTCATTCACCTCTCATCAAACATGTCCAAAGCAACAAAAAAAGACATAACAACATCAAACTCAGTCAACTTTCACCACCCCCTTAGATTCTTTTCATTTTGATGGCTTTTTCACTTTATTCATGATCCTTGCACTCTTTCTAATCCATCGACCAGGTTCTTCAGTTGGGCTTGTAGGTGTTTCATCATTGTCACGTGCAGGTTCTTCAACTGATGCAAGTACTTCAACTATCCTTTGTTGACACCTAAATTTTGATTTTCTTATTTGATCATTTATTTCATAAAAAAATTAAAGACTAACTTTAGTCCCTACAAAAATCATTTTCATATGGTCTGCACTTTTAGTATAGTTTTACCTTTTGCATTCATGTATTTGCATTTGGACTAGCGGCGAATGCATTTGGATCGGTAGCGGATGAGAAAGAAAATTTTCAAAAAAATAAGAAATAAAAATTAAAAAAAATCATTTTTCCAAAAAATCCTTATTCATATACGTAATCTGTATATTTCTAAACTGAGTTGATTTTGTTGAACGAAAGCAGAGATATCAACCAATTTTGTTGAGAAATGGCTGGGATATTAACTAATGTTGTTGAGCAAAGGTAGCGATATTTTATCTTATTTTATTGAACAAAACTTGGGATATCAGTTGAGTTTGTTGAGCAAAAGGAGGGAGATCAGCTCATGCTTACTCACTTATAAAAGGGATGATCATTAATAGAGAAAGAGGGGGGATTTGTTTTAGAGAAAAGAGCAGAGAAGACAAAAAAGGGATCCACCGCTCATCGATCTCCTCTATGACAACCCCATTGGCATGAACCTCATTTGCAGATAAGGCCAAAAGAGGAGCATACCCTCTACAGTCTCTGTTTACATCACCGAAGGCTCCAACTTCAATGCTCATTCAAGCAAATTTGTTGCCACGAATTCAGCCATCCAATGCCAACCTGCCTGGTGTGGTTTTTTCTTGTTGTTGTTGCAAGTCTTCCAATTAGAGACGCTATTTAACACACACGAAATTAGCCATGACGCTAAGAGCCACTGGCAGACTTTGCTGATGCCATCCTTGCGGAGCTCAATGACATCAAGGTGTTTTCCAGGTTTTGTTACAAGTTCTCAACCAAGGGTCAGACTAGTGGTCTTTTGTGAGGGCTAGTCGCGGTTGTCCATACCAAGAAAACTCCCTGTTGACTACCAAATCGAGCACATCGCTTGTCCCCGCAAGCAATCACCATGGACCACCACAAATCCCACCATGAGTTTGTCTTCGATCGTCGCATGCCGAGCAAAAAAAAATATGACTTCAGCTGAGTTGGTTTGTTCCCAATTTGAAATGGGAAACGAGTCAACAGATATCCGAATTAGATGGAAACTCTTGCAATAATTGTTGCCTAGATTCATGTGCGTGAGCGCCGCATAACCGGTCCCATCCACAAGCAAGATCAAACCGATGTGATTTCAGTTCAAGTTTGGAAAGCTATCGTTGGAATAGGTGAATCTTTTTTCCGATTTGATTTCATTTAGTTTTTACCTATTTCGAATAGATCATTATCTAATAGAATCTTTTAAAAAATAGGTGATCAACTAGGAAATCTTTTTCCTAATTCGCAACTGCACACGTGGATTTGATTTTATTTATAAGGCATTAGATAAAGTCATTACCACAGTGAGGATTTTCGAATTTGATTTTTTGATCTGTAAGGCTTCAGACGGAAAAAAGAATCTATTCAAAAGAAAAAGCGAAATATTCAAGTTGATTACTTTCCTTATTTGAGCTGATTTGATTGTGATGATTATCTGCTAGAATATTTGAATGCATGTTTTGACATTCTAAAATATTCTGCCTATAGATATTTATTGCATGAAGAATAAGATTACATAACATTGCCATGTAGATTAACATTGCATACCATTCTAGATAGGATTGCATATTTGATTTTTACTTTGTTCATAGGATAGACATTCTAGAATGCTTCGCATGTTTAAATAATTTCTAGAATAATCTAGATTGCATGCTGGGGATTAGAAAATGCATGTTTAGGTTAATTAATTAATTCATCATATAGAATGCATGCTAGGATTGATTTAATTTTGACTACACGTTATTAGAGTTAGTCATGTAGTTTAATTAAGTTCACATGCATTTTTAGGATAGTTTACATTTATTTAGGTCATTGCATTTAGATTAGATTTCATGCATTGCATTTGGTTTATTTTTCATTAAAAAGTAAAAACCAAAAAGAGAGAAGATTGTCTGGCACATGCTCCTTGCTAATTGTCTTGAGTTGCTAAGTGTTTAATTTAATTATTTGAGCTCCCATCTGATAACATTTGTTAGTGACTTAGGTTAAGATTTAATCAAACCTGCTTGATCAAACTTTTTTTCATGAAACAAAAAGGTACTGAAAGAGTGTTAGAGTAATCTAGCATAATCAAGTCCCCGGACTCATTATCTCTAGTTCACAGGAATAAAATAGTACTCCCACTATTTTATTTAGGTTCCTAATCAACCTACCTTAAATGATTAGTGGTGACTCCAAGTTAAAAATCTTTGCATGTTAAATATTGGGCCTAAGTTGCGATTTGGTAGAGCTTGGGAGAGCTCAAACTATATGAGTTAATTTAATTAATTAATCTAGTAATCCATTAACCTAAGATTGGGAACCTGATTTTTTAGGTCGCGACACCCTTGTTGTTCCATGCAGCTTCTTCGCACGAGCTCTAGTAATTCGTGGCTGTTTTGGAGCTGCAGTAGCTTTTTTCTTCTTTGGAGCACTCTTCCTTGCACAGCACTGGACTCTTGAGTTAGGCTGTGTTTAGCAATAAGAATCTCGATACTCAGCCCAGGCTACAACAAGAATCATATGGTCAGTTATATGAAATGCAATAATTGAAATACACGATCCCTACAAAACTTACATTCAAAATAGTCATTCCAGTATCTTGGTTTGTATAGATGCCATAACCGCATTGCCTCATCCTTTTTCCAAGAGCCCCACCCGTCCATTGTGGTGCCTCACTTTCAGCAACCTAAGTAGTCTCTCTTGTTCTAACCTAGGAAAGACATAAAAAATCACAAAGTCAAAATGAATTCCATAAAAAAAAAACTAACACAAATAATTGTACAACTTACTGGATACTTTTTCCTTCTCGTCTGTTAAATTGTTGACTTAGTGGTTAGCTTTGTAGATACCGCTCTAGTAGGCCCATCACTTGGCCCAACAGTAGGCCCAACTGTTGGCCCTATAGCTGGCCCATCACTTTGCCCCTTAGCTATAGCTGCCCCTATACTTGGTCTATCAATAGGTTGTTGTCGATGTTGCTTCTTCAATTGATAACCTTTTTATTGTGCCCTTCCATATGGTAATAGGAGCACTTAATCTTTGTACCGGCTTTGCTCATCCTCTTAGTTGAGACCTCCCCCGCATTTATTCTTCGTTTCCATTTTGGCCATTCTATTATCTTCTTCAGTGGCAAAGGTACAGGGGCTTCATGATCCGTTGGCTCCCAAAACTTGCTTGATCTAAGAGGCTACATCATGATTTGTAAGACTCAAGATACATGCTTTTCTTATAATACTAATGTAGGTATTCCTCTGGGTTCTACTGCTTCAACTAGATTGTAGAAATGGCATGTGCACAAGGAATTCCAGTTAATTGTCAAGCTCGGCATGAACACTTTCTCCTGTCTAAGTGGACGACGTACATATTGTTATTGTTCATGATCTCAAAACCATTATCTCCATTCCATGTTGGATGATAGAACCTAGTAGCAGCCAAGTTGTCATCTAATTTTTCACATGTCTAGGACTAGATTGTCTAGTGCACTTTGTAGCCTCATCTCTTTGTATCTGCAGCCTTCTCATAACCATGATTCGTATCTCTTCAAGCATGCTGATAATCAGTTTGCGCTTGGCTTCAAGTATTCTACCATTGAATGCTTCGCTGAGGTTGTTGTCAACAATATCATACTTGAATTTTTCGCTGAAGAATTCCCTACATCAATGCTTAGGGTCAGTTTGAAATAGTACCTCAAAACCCTCCTTTGTCAACTTTAACAATACCTTCTTGGCTATTCTAAATTCAGCCATGTTGGTACTCTTTACTATCTGCCAAAATTGCCTCTATAGCCTGTCTCCTTTATAAATCTTTGCCTAGTTTGCATAAATATGCCTTGCACACATCCTATGTTCAGCATATGGCATTAACTTAGCTAATGTCGGTATAAGTTCCTGCAATAAAAAAAGATTATCAGCAAAAGTAATAACCAATTTAAAACAACCCAGTCTTTGCTAGTGCAGCAGCTTTCGACTCAATGCTTCAGGTGCAGCTCCAAGCTGCTATAGGTGCAGCAATAGAACTGCTGTTGCGTGCGCCAGGAGCAGCTCCAAGGTAGTGCTGCTGCAATTTTGTTGCTGCACCTACAGCATCACCACCTTGGAGTTGCTGTTGCACTGCACCTGTAATAATAATAATAAATTAGCAGCAAAAGTAATAAGCAATTTAATGACGGCCCAAGCTATGTTACCTTTTATTGGTGGCTCATAAATGCCCAAACTCCCCTATCAGTTATCACAAGGTAGCGATTAAATTCTTTAGGAACTACCTTGACGACAACCTAAGCTATGTGATACGTTTGGTTATTAGCATCTCTCCTAACAGTAGCCAACAACTCCCCCTTGCATAGACCCTTCAAAAAACATCCATCAAATTCTATAACTCTTCTACAACCAGCCAAAAATCCTCGCCTGCATGCGTCAAAGCAAACATAAAATCATCAAACTAGGTTCTAGAGTCGCGCAGTGGCCTCTTTACAACCTCTACATAAACTCTATTGGGTGAGTTTTGAAGCCTACACTTGTAAGCATAATCTCAAATCTGTGCATACTCTTTCTTGTACTGACCCATCAATGCCTTCATCACTTTCTATTTAGCTCTTTTGCATTAATTCCTTGACACATTAACTCTTAATTGCTCCTTTACTAACAGCTTCAATTAAGGACTCTTGACCTTGGGTATCGCCTTAATAATATCGAACAAATGCTTAGACAACCATGCACTTATTACTCTTTTATTGTAAAAAATAATAGGACAAGTATGCTCTTCTTACAATGACCTAATTTGGAATAACCCAGTCCTCTTACTCAGTGTGCCATAAATCTTCGAAGGACAATTTTGCTGTGAACACTTAACTCTGAGAACATCTTTAGTGTGTCTATAAAATTCCACACACCTTTGTTCAGAAATTGAGCTCTTCACAATACCTTCTTTTAACTGTTTGACATTTTCAAATCTCATTCCAACAGACAAATTGGAGATACAATAGTAGGATCATAGCAAAGATACTTACATTTCTTTCTTCTATGCACAAGTACTTCATCACCTTGAAGTTCACTCTCGGAACTAACACTCTCGTTGTCATGGCCACTTTCTTCATATTTAATTTTATTACCATAAACAACACCTCATGCATCCCTATTTCTTGGTTGAGACTAATGCAACTCTCTAAAGGCTGCTACAAATTTGTTTCTCACAAACTCCATTTACTTTTGCCTTGAACTCGCAGGTCATCATCATCATCATCACTTGCATCATTAGCAATCACCAAAGCTTCATCTTCTGATTCATTGCCTTCCGCAAATTTTCAAGCTAATCTAGTCAATCCTTTATCATATATGTCTTCACCAGATATTTCGGGACATCTCCCCTTCTGCTGAACTTGCTGAATATTACTTGCTGGCCGCTCTTGCCTCTTAAATTGCCCTACGTCTAAAACAAATTCTTCTCCTACTTCTCCTGTTTGAGTGCCCCCATCATCTTCATCATTTTCATCTTCATCACAATCTTCATGCTCAACGTACACCGTCGCTTCCTCACCATGAAAATAATAGTAAAAAATATCCCTAAGACCATTATCATCCTCGAAAAATCGCAACCGTCACGCAAGTCCTTCCTAGGAACACAGTAATGCAACTTACCTACTTTGCATCTAAAATAATAGACTGTCTCCTTCATGATTGATATAGGATGTCTTACTTACATTGATAAATATGGTACCTTCAAGCCCACCTTCATATTCCAACTCATCCATGCCAATAACAAAATCCCCACCATATCATACAATAATGGGTACAAATATTGCTTGTTCCCATGCCGACACTGCAACCAAGGAAGAAAAAGGTTATTACGTGTTGGGACCACGAACACAACTTTTATTGACTAATAGGAAATAAAGAAAACAAAAAAACAAAGCCAAAACTTATAGAATGGAGGTCCCCACCAAGTAACAAAGGCTAATGAATTATCACAAATGCATTGTCGATGTCCCCACAGAACCCTTTTTTTTATACACAACAGACACCAAATGCAAGAAACACTCAACACCAAATATAAAAAACACTCAACTCTTTTGACGTGGAGGTCCATACACAGCAGAAAACCTCAATAATTTATCACAAACGCCAAAAAAAATTATCTCGATGTCCACATCGAGCCCTATCTTTTTAGCGCAACAAGTTGGGTGTACCACCGAACCTTTTTTCTTTTTTTTCACATGGAGGTCTCACCGAACCCCTCCAGTACTACGCAATGCGCCCACGGCGCCATGGTCTCCTCTCAGTCTACCACAGAGATGGAGAAAGCCCTACCGAGCACTAATTTTTCTCTACTTCCGAAAGCTCTCATTTTCTATTCAATTGGACCCCTAATTTTGCTTTTCCAATTAATTTCGTGACAGGGGAAGCCACATGTGACATCCTGAAATTCGACCCACTCTCGAAATTTGTAATAGAATGGATATATTTCATTGATGCACTATAATTAAATCTCACTCGAACTGATCATTTCGAGATGACTAATCAAAGGGGAATGGCTAGTTAGGAATTCAAGTACGTGGACCTAATTGCAGGTCGATACGCGTAGCTCCTAAAAGCCGACCGTTAGTCTGAGTATTTACTAGAGTCGCTATCATATTAATGTGGCCACAAATTAGATTCCGAGCTTGGATAATCAAGTTTTCAGGAATATCGCAATTGAAATTGGACATCGTCCTAAAAGGCTCCAAATTAACCAATTGATTTCGGAGTGCCGAGAAGAAAGGCAAAATATTGAAAGTGACCATTTTGCCCCCGGCTTGACCTAGACTGTATGGCATGAGGGTAAGAATACTTTTAGAGAGGCTAGAAAAATTTTACGACGAAATCCGGAGTTATTTTCCGATCGCGATTGAGCCAAATCAGCACCAATTGAGCCCTTACTGGTCCTGAAATTTCACGAATTTCGAGAAATATCTCGTCGGTCATCTTTTAATTTGACAATTGACTAGTTTGACCGAAATTATTGAGGCCCAATCCCCTATCAGTCCGAAAATTCACTGATAGTCCAAAATCAGTCAATTCATTTAGCTTTATGTCGCTTTCGGTGAATAGTCGCCGACATAATTATCCCTAGGATATTTATTGACAACCACTCTCTCTCCTCCATTATTTTCCAGCAGATTCTGCCTCTCCTCTCTCTCTTCTCTCTAAATTTCGAAGGTCTCTCTCTCGCGCTTATTTTTCTGCTGTCCTAAAA
>JAGVVM010002155.1:0-13523 GCA_019149425.1 Psidium friedrichsthalianum
GGTTTTTAAGGGTTGTGTCAATTGTAATATCCAAAAACCATCTACATAAAAAGCCCTTTAGAATGATGATCTTTTTTTTTTTTTTTTTTTTTTGGATAACCGGGGTGTCCAGCCGTGCCGGCGAGCTTACGCTCAAACCGACGGCGACCGACTAATCCCCAGGGAGGCACCGCAGGACCCCACCACCACGGAGCTCCGGGTAAGACACCTGGCACCCAGGATCGTGCTTTCCACGTGAGCCTATTCGCTCGAGTCGAGACTCGAACTTTCGACCTGCAGCCGTGTAATCACCCAATCACTGGGCCACCAAGCCGGTGGGTCCCTTTAGAATGATCTTTATCTTCATTTTATGCATTTTTTACGGTGAATAGAAATTATTGTTCTCTCAGTTTTCTCCATCTTGTTACGAGAGTATGCCAACAACATCAACAGTGATTTTCGATAAGTCGAGATCGTTTACGATTTTTTTTTTTTTTTTGTGGAAAGTCACGGACGATGTGCTGATTAAATCTCCCGAGACTTGGAGATAAATTACTACATTTGAAGGATGTTCACTTGTATTTTGTAGGGATTTACATGAATTTTATTAACTATTGAGGACAATTACTCAGTATATGTATCATCACTTGTCACAATTTGATTTATTTAGTATGACAGTGATTAAATTAGTGAGTGGTAGTGTTTTTTATGTTCCGAACTCTGTGGGGAATGTCCACAAGGATAAATTACTAATTACATGTACAAACGAGTTACGATCATTTTAGGGACATTACGAAACGTTCAATCAATATACCACCTGCATTTATAGTGCAAGCGAGACGATCATTTCGAGTAAATTACGACAGTTGAAGAAAACTATGGCAAAAAAGAAATGGAATTTGGTGCACTTATAATAAATTTATCTCACATTATTTTTTTTATCACCAAAACTCCAAATTGATACACTTATGATAAATTTATCCTCCATTAGTTTTCGTTAAGTTTTACCATCAAATTGCTGAGTTAAATGACACGCGAGAATCAACAAATTTAGTAGTTTCGAATTTTTACCCTCCATATACTACACACAGATGTACCGATTTGAGATTTTTCGTGGTACTAATTCAACTTTACAGAAACTGATGGAGGGTAAATTTGTCATAAATATACCAGTTTGAGATTTTTGGTGGTCAAAAATTTAGTTGACATGAGTTTGTTACATGCGCACTAATTTGGGGCTTTTTTTTGTGGACAAAAAAATAGTTTGTCGTAAATCTGTCGCATGTGCACCAATTTGAAGGGTTTTGTGGCCAAAAAATAGTTTGGGATAAATTAGATGTACCAATTTGAGATTTTCTGAAATAAAAAATAATTTATGATAAATTTGTCGGGGGTGTATCAGTTTTGAGGTTTTTCGTGGCATTAACTTATCTTAATTTTAGTTGTGAGGGTATTATAATTTACGGAATAGATACCAAATTGGAAAGTCGGCTTAGTATGTGCCCAATTCGAGATGCATTCGGGTGGTTCTCTAGCCGGAAAATATGGATATGAATTTCCAAGTTGAGGATATGCGCTCCTTAAAAATAAGAATGTGTTATTATTTGTTAGGTAATATCCAATTTTAATAACTAATGATATGTAATCTTTTATTTATATTTGGTTGAGATGAATAGAGTGTGTTTTGATCATGACAGCAATTGTTTTTTTTTTTTTGGGACAGCAAATTTAAAAGATGACTTTTTATGTAGCATAAGAGAAGTATAGATAGACATAGATCAGTAGCGTCACCTCGTTCTTTCCAACAAATAAAAACAAGTTAATAGCTTGAAAAATCCTAAATGGATATTGTTCATCATGTTTACCTAAAATTATTTTCAACATTTTTAGAAATCCCTAAATTGATGCCACTCTCTCAATTTTACTTTCAACTATCATTCATTCTAATTTGGCCATCAATTGCACCACGAGTGTCATTCACTGGATTTGCCACGTCAAATGAAACGACACAACGCTTGAAAAATTTAGAAAGAAATAAATTTTTTGTTTCTATTCTATGGACAAATTGCGGAGGAGAAAATCATGTCGGATAACATCATAAAATTTCTAATGATGCGATGAAGGTTATGGTGTGCAACGAGAGGAGCGAAAGGAGGACGGCGGTCGGCGGACGGCGGTCGGCAGACGGCCAGGGATCGACTACCGGCGGATCGATAATGAAGAGTTTTTATTCTCGTTTCTATTTTGAAATCATCGGTGGCGTCATCATTCTCTGAACTTCGTCACCGAACCGACAGTCACTGACACACAATCGGCCGCCGAAGATGCGCCGTCACGACCTCCTCAACTCCTGGTCATCAACCCGCCGGGGCTCTTCCACTACGGGGACCCGTTCGCCGCCAAATTCGCCGTCCTCAGGGCTTGGGAGTCCCCGCTCCCCCTCCCCCGCTTCCTCTCCTCCCACGCCCAGTCGGCCCCCGCCATGCTCTGCTCCGCCGCCACCCGGGTCACCGCCGGCCTCCTCGACCTCCTCCCTTTCCTCCGCATCGTCGTCACAACCAGCGCCGGTCTCAACCACATCGACCTCCCCGAGTGCCGGCGCCGCGGCATCGCCGTTGCCAACGCCGGCGAGATCTTCTCCGATGACGTCGCCGACGCCGCCGTCGGGATGGCCCTCGACGTGCTCCGGAGGGTCTCGGCCGCCGATCGGTTCGTGCGGCGAGGGCTTTGGGCTAAGGATGGGGACTTCGCTCTCGGGTCGAAGGTCGAATTTGTCTTTTCCGCTGCTTTCATGTGCTCGTCCTCTCTTTGTTTTGGTAGGAAATTGGGCGATCAAGACAACTATTCATTCTCGAAAACAACTAAAAAGAGTGGAGGATTAAATATCGGTGAACGAATCAATCGCCGAGGTTAATAGACGGAACCAATCACGTTTCAAGATGCCATTTTTGCAGAATGCAGTGCTCTCTCTCATCGTGTGGTTCCCTGAAATGTAATTCGCATTGTTTATTGTCCGAGTTGGTTAATGCTCGATGGCTTAGACCTTGTGCATCGGGAAGGATGGCCACGGACTCCGGTCCTGGCAAAAACATCTCTATAGGGATGGGGTTTCCTCCGCTCCTGCCCTGGTAATTGGCTGGTTGCGGTGAGATGGAGGACTTCAGTCGCCCAATGAGAATACTTGAAGGAAAAAGACTTGAACGCCAAGGAACTAAAGAAATGTGAAAGACCAGAGAGTTGCTTTCTGGACTAGAATTCCATTTCCTTTTTGCTTTTTTTCTTGGCCACTAACTCCTGTTTCGTTTGAAGTTTAGTTGTTCTAAGACTTCGAGTGCTCTTTAAGTACTCGGTTTGGCTTCATGTTATGGTTCCATGTAGCGTCTTCTGCATCATAGAGAGTGAGGCAGGGTTAGAGAGCTGTTGACGGACTAAATTGCATGTGTTATGTGAACTGTGGATTAGAGCTATTTTTTTGGATTTAGCGTCCCTTGTTGCCGTCTCGGCATTGAGAAGATTCAGAGTGAAGGTTATCATTCACCATGTTTGTTGTTTACTCTATCACAGAATCGTATATTTCGAGAATTCTCGTTTAACTTCGATATATTGTGGCAGCAGTTGGCAGGCGAGCGGGTCGGTATTGTTGGACTTGGCAGTATCGGTCTACGAGTTGCAAAAAGGCTCGAGGCTTTTGGCTGTCCTATATCATACAACTCTAGGACAGAGAAGCCATCTGTTTCATATCCCTTTTATGCAAATCTTTGTGAACTCGCAGCTAACAGCGACATTCTCATAATCTGCTGTGCCCTCACCGAGCAGACTCACCACATGATTGGTAAGTCGGTCCTTTTGGCTCTTGGAAAGACGGAATCATCATCAATGTTAGCCGTGGTGCCATTATTGATGAGAAAGAATTGGTTTGGAGTTTAGTGGTGGGAGGAGTCAGAGGGGCTGGTTTAGACGTGTTTGAGAATGAGCCCAATGTTCCCGAAGAATTGCTCTCGCTGGATAATGTCGTCCTATCGCCGCATGCAGCTGTCTTCACCAAGGAATCCTTCCAGGATTTGGCTGAACTTATGATTGCAAATTTGGAAGCTTTCTTCTCGAATGAACCTTTAATTACACCAGTCACAGACGAATAATGAAGAACCAAGTTCGAGGGGTGTCTTGTTTCCCTTCGACTACGTCCCTGAGGCATTTGAATTTACATCTCATCCTAGAGTACTCATTCCAGGTGTTAACTGTGTATATTCCCACTGGCCTTCTCTGTAAAAATTGCTCATCTAAGGGTATGATTCTGATGTCTAGCGTCTAGAATTTTCCATTACCTCAAATGTAACATCCTCCCTCCGAGAGTGTTTGTCACAGGTCTGTTCCTGTTCTGCAGGCGCAGTGTATTGCTTTTGGTGATGGTAGTCTGTTGCCACAGCCGTGCTCTAATTTATTTGTATTAATGACATTCTATTGCAGTATGAATTTTTTACTTGAATCACTGATGCTGGGGATTTATTACTTGATGAGTGAAAATTTGTCTGTGGAACCCGCGCTGAGGTGATGTACATCGCAAGCTTCATGGTGGAATGAACAAACCATGCTTAAACTCTCTAAGCTTCCTATAAGATGCAAATAATTTGCTTTAGATTAAATAAAAAGTGCAAATTAGTTTCTTTTTAAGTGGATACCTGAATGCTAAGTATAGCCTTTAATAGTCTTTCTGGCCTTCTGGGGCATATGAAGGTCAAACAAACTGCCCTACCATGGAACAAGCTGCATCATCACTTAAAAATATGCGATCTTACATTTCGTTTCTGCAGTATTTCTTGGCACAAAAATTCATACAAATTTCGCGATATCTGAATACTTTATACATCGAATTCTCTTCATCATCCTACCATCACAGGTCGAAGAAACAGAAATGATACATGGCCATGTTGATAATGCTCTGAATTTATTGGTTGCACTAGGAAAGTACTTTAGCAGCGGTCGAAATTTTCTGAGAAATATACGGGAGAGAGGGAGAGGAGAGAGAGCCCCCTGCCTCGCGACATTTTTAAACTTTTGAGAGGCTAGGGCTATATTGTTAATTCTGAAAGGGCGGGCGCCTGGCTCTGGTCTCCGGTGGCCCGATGAACAGACCGGTCTCCACCTCTGAACTCGGGCTGCTCTCTCTGAGTAGTGGACTTTCCCTGCACTCATTTGCCCTTTGCGGGGGCTTGATTCCACACTGTCAAGATAAAGCATTCAGTGAGTTCTCTGTTGAGAAAACAAAATGCCAATGGTAAACTATATGCGAGAGATTGCTTCCTCTTACTAACTGGTAGCAAAATGGAAACGAAAAAGTTATCAGCATAAAGGAGATTCTCCAATGAAGGCACGACAGTATACTTCTCTTCCCTTATTTTTTCATTCAAATAAGAAAAGAACCACAGCTTCATGAGGATGGTTGGTACTCAAGCGAGAACAAGGTGTCACACTTGATTCTCTCTATCAAAGATGGGTAGACGAAGATGGGATCTTTATGGTCACACGTGAGTTATGCTGCTATAATGTTCATCACTACTCCCATTATGCATGACATATCAGCGATGCATGTGAAACTTGGCGAGGATCAACGATAGTTTGATAGCCACATATTCGAACAAAAGAGACAACAAAAAGAGAAGGCATGGCCTATTTGATAAAAAAGGAGGTTTACCTTCTCAGTTAAGATTGCATTCTCAATGTTAAGATCTTCTCCTGAGCCACATTTAAGCACAAACAAGTTATCAGAAGATATGAAAATCGATGGATTGGTAAATTTTATACTGCTGCGCGAGCACAAAGTGGAAGAACTCACTAAATCCTTTCCCAGGAAATCCTATCACCAGTTGAATTCTCTATTCCCGGCCCAAAAAAGCCAAATCAACTATTGAATGTCAAACGATACAAAAGTATAATACCTTCTCTTTAAGCTTGTCAATCTGCTCCTTGAAGACCTGAGTCTGAAGCACAACAAACGTGACTGAATTATAGTTGATGTTCAAACCCTAAAACAGAAGTGCTTTTTGTTTTTTGGCAAACCTTTCTAGCACGAATGCTGATAACTGTCCGTTCTAGCTGCTGTTCTAGCTGTTGCAGTTCCTCTATCGAACACGATCCTAGACCTTCACCAAGGAGCTTCCTGAGGTGGTAATGTAGACACTCATGAGAACAGTACTCTTTACAAAACGTAGAAGCTGGTGCAAATTTATTGTAAACTATTTCTAGTATCGTTTAACCTTCGTGAGTCTTCCAGGAGCTCTATCTTCTTCATCATATTTGCAGCTTCGTCCTTCAAATGCTGTGTTTCATGTTATCCACAATTGCACGTAAGAAACGATGGTGGGTTGTTTTCGCGAGGACTACGGAGAAATCCACATAAAATCAACCGGTTGATATAGCTCAACTTAAGATCAAGGTTAAGTCAGGGTTATCACACTATCAATTTTTCCTTCCATTATAACTTTGGTGCAATTTCTTTGCCTATAAAGGCTTGGGCACTGGTGGACATGTAGATATTTACAAGACAAATCTCCATAACTATCAAGTCAACTTTGTCCAACACTTGAATCTTTGCACTAGGGATTTTACTTCTCAATCCTACTTGAACATCAGCATCTGCAAAAGTACTTTGTGTTCACACTCCTGTCTTGTGGTCTGAAAATTCCCAAGCAGGGCTTCTATGCATGAGCTGGATACTTTCATACCTTGTTAAAGATTGTGCAAGTAATTTCTATACAAGTTCACATTACTGGAGCACGACAGTTTATCAGCTAATTAAGAGCTTGCAAAAGTTGATAGAATTCAAAATGTCCAGCACATGCGAGTTCCACGAGATCTAGGCAGTATAACGGGGATGGGAAAGCAAGGTGTTACATCCAAGAATCAATTTGTTTTAATCCACGTTGGATTGAATGCTCAGTCAATTGCCTCAGATGTTTAGGCAGACAAAATGGTACTCTATCATAAAACACGTCTTTACATACACGGCCTATTCTAATGATGCAACATTTTCACTTCGGTAAATGCACTTACAGAAATGCTAGCCATAAAAGAATGAATTTGAAAATTGATATACCAAATGATATAGCAGACACTTGCTTTAATTTATATGATCCACTTACACACTCTCACTTCACTAGGTGTATTAATGGTTCAATCTTTAAGATACCCAGATATCGATCATGTATTTAACACACAATCATATCTTGACATCAGAAAGTCTTTTACATCCACTCGGTGGTAACTCCTTTCGCGTCCATTATTGACGGGACGGTCATTTGCAAGGTCCTCTGATCCCCAACTGTTAGTTTGCGGAATGGATGTATGTAAGCGTGTGTTTGTTTGCGAGGAAAAATTGAGCAAAGATTCATGAAAGTGGCGGCAAGGAAGCGCAAGGGAACAAAATGAAAGAATTTTCTTGTACATTGAATAATATAACAGGAGGAGGAGGGATTTGCTAGCTTCTATTGATAGTCCACTACATTCCTATTTATAGCCTGCGTTACCGCTTCTTTTTAACCGATTAATATTAGCTGGAGAGCAACTAAACATTTACTTGACACTAACATGAACACGTTTCGCCCACTTGGACGACACATTTTCAGCACACATGGACAACATATGTCCAACAGTATTTCTCCACCGCCCAAGACATTCACAAGTGGCAAACGCAAATGAAGCAAACGTGTTTCCCACGCACGTAATCTTCCCTATTTTATTCTTGGATTTCACGAAATCGGGTCAATGTTCAACACTCCTCCTCTATCCATTTTTGTGATATTCCAAGCATACTTCGCAATGTCTTGAACGTAATTGTTGGTAGTAATTTAGTGAATATATCTGCAATTTGATCTTCGGTCTTGCAATACTTCAATTCGATCTCTTCGTTACTTTGCACTTCGCAAATAAAGTGATATTTGATGTCGATATGCTTAGTTCTTCCATGAAAGACTAGATATTTTGAGATAGCTATCGCAGACTTATTGTCGCAAAATATTAGAATTGATTCTGTCTGTGGTTCGCCAATGGCAATTCTTCGAAGCCATATTGCTCGAGCGGTAGTCGTGGCAGTTGCGACATATTCAGCCTCAGCAGTAGATGTTTTTTGGATGTCCATGAGAATATTCCTAAACCCAGTGTAAATGCATAACTAGTAGTGCTCCTCCTATTAAAAGCTAATCCTACCCAATCACTATCAGTGTAACCAATGAGCTTGGCACTTGCACTTGCACTTGCACTTGGTCGATACCGAATGACGTAGTATATAATTCCTTGTATGCTTCTAGATTGATCCATCTGCGTTGAGCTTCATCTTGCAAACCCACTTGACACCAATGATCTTTGTCTTTGGGATGATTAACTAGATTAACTAGCTACCACGTTTCACTTTTCTCAATCATCTTGTTCTCTTCCTCCATGGCTTTTATCCAAACTTCTTCTTTGGATGCTTTTTTGTAATTTTCTGGTTCTAAAGCAACAAAGCTGCATGTGTCATAAATTCTTTTAAGGGATTTTACCCTCATTATTGGAGATTCTAGAGTAGATTCTTCCTATGTAGCTCTTGGAGAAGATAGTGGCGTCACGTTGTGAGTGATGATATCTAGCATTTCACCTTCTTGTTGTGATGTTGACTCCTCACATGCTAGAGTCATGCCTAGTAATGTCACATACTTCTACTCGATATTCTCTTCCTCACAATTCTAGGCAACATTCTTATTGAACTCCACATCTCGACTGAGCATGAGCTTCCTAGTTCTTAGGTTATACACTCAATAGCCTTTCGATTGATCACTGTAGCCAAGGAAGATTCCCTTTTGTCTTTTGCCAAGCTTACTCCTCTTTGAGCTGGAACGTAGACGTAGCATATGCAGCCAAATACCTTGAGATGTTTTGTCGAAAGCTTCTATCCACTCCATGCTACAACAAGAATTTTATTTTGAGCAGCTCTAGTTGGACACATGTTTAAAATGTATATTGCCGTGTAAACTGCTTCGGCTCAAAACGAATTGGAAAACCCTTTGTCCTTTAGCATGGACTTTGCCATCTCTATGACAATTCTACTCTTCTTTTCTGCTACTCCATTTTACTATGGGACGTAGTCAATAGTTAGTTGACGATGAACTCCTTCATCGTCACAGAATTTGTTAAAGTCCATTGAACTGTGTTTGTGCCTCTGTCGCTCCTTAGTACTTGCTGAATAACACAAAGTGCCCTTGCATCCCTTTGAGTTGTTCCTTTGGAATGCTCTCACCTTCTCGCAGAGCTTCATATCCTTTCTCGACAACATCCCGTAAGTCTTGGGCCATCAAGAAAGTAGTCATTTTAATACTCCAATAGTCGTAGTTATTCCCATCAAAGGTAGAAATGGGCAATAAGGATGAGGCAGCATTAGCCATGGATTTGGTGTCAGAAAATGTGAAACGGTTATTTTAGTAGAGATGGTTCGTACAAACACCCAAAATCAACCGGACAAGGCTTTGATACTGGCAGTTTGCAGAATGGATGTACGTACGTGTCTGTTTGTTTGCAAGGAAAAATTAAGCAAAGATTTATGAGAGTGGCGGCAAGGAAGCTCAAGGGAACAAAATGAAAGAATTTTATTGTATATTGGATAATATAACGTAAGGAGGAGGGATTTGCTAACTTCAATTGATAGTCCACTACAGTCCTATTTATAGCCTGCATCACCGCTTCTTTTTAACCGACTAATATAGCTGGAGAGCAACTAAACATTTACTTGACACTAACATGAACACGTGTACCCACTTGGACAACACATTTTCAACACGCTTCAACCCATGTCCAGCAGTATTTCTCCACCGCCTAAGACATTCACAGGTAGCAAAATGCAAATGGAGCAAACATGTTTCCCATGCACGTATTCTTCCCTAGTTTATTCTTGGATTTCACAAAATTCGGTCAATGTTGAACACCAACATATGGCATTGACTTAAGAATCGAACTAACACAAGAAACCCTAGCCTAATTCACAACTTCTGAGGTCAATGCCAAGGTTTCATGACATCGATCTTTGTGGAAGTCAACCTTGTTCCAGATAGAGAGATAGAGGGGGGGATATATACATATATGCTGGTGATGTTTTTGGTTGGAGGAAGAACCATTGACAGAGGCTGAGGCTAAGATCAGGGTGGAGAGAGACCTAAGAGGAGAGAGATGGCTGAAGAATAGGGTTTTTTATGTTTTGTGGAAAATGTGCCTCACAATTACCGAAGGAGGATGTGCAGCCACCAACAAAAAACCAGGTTGGAGATGAGTATAGTGCATTTCAAATTAAGTCGGCCACATTGTGTCCCGGACATATAACCGAGATGCTGTTTAGTACCCGCTTTCCCACAATAGTTTCGTCTGTTAAAATGGGCACTGCAGTTTTTAAAGCTATTTGGCAAATATCTCAACAGCTGCAGCACCTCCAAAGCCACAACAGCATAAAGCAGCTTTTAAGAAACCGTCTCACCCAGTTTGAAGTGATGCAGCATTAAAACATAGAATTAAAACACTTTGCAGCATAGCTGCGACACAACACAGCTACAATTTTGCCACGGATACATCAACCGGATTCTAAGCTATGGAAAATGATTTGATTACCATGAGAAACTCCAATTTAAAAAAGATCTTGTCAAACTAATTCATGGTTATAGCTGGAAAATCATCGGTACCATCATGGACAATGACATTGTGAACGGCAAACCTTGACATCAAACATGTACAAAGTAGTATCACTTTCAGATGATAATTACAAATGCCAAAGAAAAAACAAACAACAAAAATGCCAACTCCTCAACGTATCCAAAGGGATTTAAAGTGCCTCTTAGCGTAAGCTAACTGACCTATTTTCCCCCGTCTAAAGTTTTGGTAATTTGTTCTTGGACTCTTTCATCATCCTGCAACTACAACTGCTAACTGTACAACTAAATTAGCCAAACTAAGTCAATCATCTTCAACCTTAATTAGTTCAAAAACATTGTGAGGTATTTGAAAAACTAGACCACATTAACCAACAAAATAATTGCAAAGTTGAGATCAAACAAAATGTGGATGGATAAATTTGATAGGTTTAACAACACGATCAAATGCGCAGAAAAGGGAAAGAACCTGCATATTTTCTTCCACTGATTTGTTGCCTGTTCTTGTGTCCTTTGTGTGCCTGTGGTACCGCTCTATGGTTTCGTTCATGCTGCATGATTTTCAAATACCATCATTAGTAAAACCCAATTAGTTTGTTCTCCTGAAAAACCATGGTTATCTATGTTCTTTGGTTAGTAACGCAAACAGAGAAGGCAAAAACTGTGGATGAAGTTGGCCCAATTACCGTAGGACTACCTAAGAAAGCAGGCTATTAGGTGCCAATGGTTGATAAAACTCAGAAGCAAATCTGTGTTGGTCCCCATGATTTTTCATTCATTTCACCATTGCTATGACAATTAGAAGCTTCTTCTGTGCATATTCATTGTTTTCCACTCCTACTCGGTACCAGATTTTATAATGCTTTGAAAGTCACCTTGACTTTAATAACACTAGCACAGGATTTACGGAAAAAAAAAAAGAGGAACTTTCAGTATTGGGGAAGTTATCGACAACGATAACCAAGAAAACCTTCTGGAGCTTGTTTAACTTGAGCTCAGTATAGTGATACTTAGTTTAAGACAACTCCTATATTAATCATTTAACACTGGACAATTATTGCAGTCTTGAATCAAACGAAACAAATCCTGATGCACTTGGAAAGAACGCAACATGGTTGGAAATAAGAGCTCAAACCCTCACGGTCCATCTTCTTACTATTTTAAACATTGCTTCTGCTATTCACTCTTTGATTGTTGGTTCTTTGATTATATGCACATCTCATGTCCATGCATGATAGGAACTGTCACAGCGTGCACTTGATGTATACTATTTCCTTCTTAAACTTCTACTAGCTGAATATTAAGGACAAACAACTCTCCAACAGTTTCGATGCCGCGAACACGTGTAGTAATGTCAAGCTTTCATTTTGAGATTCCCTGGATCACACCATTAATTACTTGTGCCAGGGAATTTGCAATGTCAAACCTGTTGCTTTGGGACAAAGTTTGGGTTAGTAATATCTGAAAATTTGGATGATTTGAGAGGGTTGTAGCCATTTTTTCACACTTGAAGCATTTAAGGTTTAACTTTTCTGTTGCTTGGAGGCAAATCATCGTCATATGATTGCCACGATGACAATTAAAGCTATTAGCAATACATATACAACATGTAATATATGATAACTATGCCTTTGAAGAAATCTAGCAGACAATAACATTAAAGTGCAAATCAAACAACATTTCCGAGATTAAAGCAGTACTAGTCATTCAATGAAAGAACATCAGAGAAAGTAGAAGAAATTTTCGTCATTTGTGGTCCTAGAAAGAAGCAAATGCACTTTAAAAAATTGTCAAATGACTCTTTATGAACATCAGATTAAATGATTATATACTTCCAAGCCAACAGATTTACTTAAATTCAAATTATGAAATACTTCTTCGCTTATAATGGAAAGAGAGGGAAGCTTCGACAAACTAGACTCTTCAATCATAATCCTACATCGCTCATGTAATCTAAACATGCTATGTTGGTGCAAGAAGTGACAATACATAACCTCATAGAGTACTTTTTGTTGGATTGTGCCTCGTTACATTAAGGTTTTAAAAGCCCTCTAATGGTAAAAATACTTAGCTGCTCAAGTACCGTGAGTGTTTAAATTCATTTCAAGCTAATGATGTATCAATTGGTATAAGGAGATAATTGTTACTTTGAGGACAAGGACTTGAATATGAGTGCCCCCGGTCAACAGCACTTTAACTAAAGACATGGATAAGCAAGGTGCTGCTTTCTGAGGATCTGGTGAGATTGGCCGCACGCTGGACAGACTTCGAGGGATTGCAGGAGAAACCTAACAGGTCATGGGAGATCATATGCAGCCTATTAATTATAATCTTAAAATAGCCGTTCCGTATGAGTGCACTAGACCTTCGAATAATTAAGTCTTTGTCAATATATATTTATTGTAAAGCACATCAAGAACCCCTAAACCTTTTCTAAAATACTCACAGTATGTACCACGCCCATCAAAGTTTCAATTGTGACACCTAGATAGCCCTCAAAATTACATGTTCCACAGTTGAGGAAGTCCTCCTTATTTGGTCATTGAAACTTGCAATGTTAGCTGAACTTCTTATAGCAATTTAATAATTCTGAGTTACAAAAACATCCAACGTGCTCCAAATCTATGTCCCAAAAACACATTTAAGGCACCACAAGCTGTTGAGCAAGAATGGCGCAACAAACAGTGAGAAATTAGACAGAGTTTACATGGAATTGTCTAAACAAAATCAGAAGAAACCTCTCTTAAGCACAGCCTTAACTACTACTTTTTCTCAATTTCACCCGGTTCAAAAACAAACAAGATACATATAAAACCCTACTAGGGAAATAGCGAATGGACCTCCAGAAGAAGAATTCAACTTTAAAAAACTCCCCAGTTCTGT
>JAGVVM010002156.1:0-73906 GCA_019149425.1 Psidium friedrichsthalianum
AAATTGTTAAAATATCATTCTTCTGGACCATATCCTACAAGCAAAAGGCAAAAAGAAACTCATTTTTAATGCAAATGTTTCTCTTTAAATGCACATGCTAGTTGCATAATTAAAATAGTTTTCCAATGCCAATTGCCTACAAAATATAATACCTTACGAATTGGTGCTTTTCTTCCTCTTGCCTGCCCTAAATGCTTCGAGGAACTTATCAACAATGCGCTCAACAGTATTTTGTCCACCGACTACTGTCATGACCACCAGCCTTCTGGTCATTTTTTCTACGCCCTTCCGTTCCATGGTCAATGATCTTGTGAAAATTGAATGAACGCATCCACGACCGACAAGCACCGTGCCTTAAAATTTAGTTATCAGAGGACATATAAAGACAAACTGCGACAAAATGATTAATGCATGATTCCTTCAACAGAATAGAACAGATCGGAGCTAATCTTTTCATATGCATTCATTATTCTGTCATAGTCAAGGCTTCTATTTCCATGGAAGAAGGTTGCATTCAATTTGTTTTTGATGCGTTCTCCCTGCAGTCCAAAAAGTAGTCCCCATTAAGAACTATAGAATCCCTAGAAATAGTACAAAAGAAAATCAAGAGAATGGCAAATATTACCACAACAGCTACAGAATGGTCGTTTCAGCAAGAGCGGCGACAAGATTACAAATAGATACTGCGCATATCCACTCGAACCCAACTAAGCAGAGGAGAAACTGCAACAAAATCTCCTTATTGCATGTGCCACCCAAGACAGGTAGTAAAGTCTCGAATCACATGTGCGTGAATTTCTGGATAAACATCTGACCAAAAAAAGAATGTAACTGGTTGATATAAATCTGAGTGTATGACCATTATAGTTGCTGTAGTATTGAAGCTCCTTACCAGGGTTGTGACCTCCCTTCGACAAGAACAGAAGTAAAAACATCCATAATCTTTCTTCCCATGATTGATTGCTCAGAACTTTGGTAGCAATTTAAATACTTTAATCAGAGACTCCCCAGGATGTTTGATCAATTTCCTGTCACAACATTCAAAATCATTAATCTTCAGATATCATGCATCTTGAGTAACTTTAACCTTCCACTTAAGAGGATGAATTTTATAATATAGTGAACTTCTTCCCTTTACATAGTTTCAACTAACAATAAAGCTTACTCTTTGCAGTAGCATCATTCCATAGATCCACGATGCAGGCCCAAATAATCAGAACCTAGCATAACTTCTTATACAAAGAAAATTGACTAGTCTACGCCACTATTTCCCAATATCATTTTTCTTCAATTAGCTTTCTACAAGAATTACATCATCATACATCCATGCATAACCATGCCTACCAAGGATTTTTTTTTTTCCTAGTTTGTCCATAGTTGTACGGAAGATGATGTTGATAACGAAAACTTCAGACTACTACTTAATGAATGAACGGCTAAGAATGGAAGTGCCATTCTTGTTGGATAAAACGATACTATACAAGTCTTTCACATCTAAGATTTAGGCTCCATTTATTTATCGAAAGTGAATGACTTGGACAACATTTTGCTAAAAATAATCGCTTGTAAATTTTTTTCAAGATTGACAACAATTTTATGGTCAAACATTTTCATAGACGATGAGAATAATTTTGTCATTCATATTTGTAAGTGATACAAACGATCATTTTTAGAAAATAAATCCCCCATTTTCCGCGAACAAATGCACCTTAGCTGAAAACAATCAACATCGCTACGTTCACAGAAACTTTGTCTTTAGAATGAAACATGACTCTGAAAGCGTCATTCTATCAAGCCTATCAAGTCCAGAAGACCAAAACAAATGAAACGGTCCAGCAAATCCTAGTGCTGTATTTTGGAGAAGGTTGAACCCTAGAGCACACAAGAACATATCAGACACCATCAAATTCTCGTTGTTAGTACCATTTGGCATGCTATGCAGATTTTCCACTCAACGATCTTTAGAGAAGAAGTGGCAATGTTAACAGAAGTCAAAAGAGATGGCTGCAGAAGTATGAGCGCACAGCATGCAGCATTTAACAAAACCTACAGTAACCTAAAGTTTCAACATATATTTCTTCATTATAAAGTACCACATAAGAGCACTCAAAAGTGAAAAAGAAAATAGAAGCAATTCCCCACAGACACGCAACAGTCAGTCGCACATTTGAATGCACAATTTCTCAGCTTGAAGCTGTTGACTCCATCCCTTAGAGTTCTCATTCTTCGGATCACATCCATACTTATGCCACTCAGACCAATCATGATGCAAAGATGAATATACGAGGCATATATGGCATGAAAGCACAATATTTCTTCTCTTTGTACCTTCATTGCCTTTTTGGGGTGGCACAATTTTGTAGGAAGAGAGCAGTACATTGTTCAAGTACACTTTAAAAACAAGCATTCCAAATACATCAGTAAACCACATCCAACACAACAATGAAAAAGTAAACATGCTATCAAAGTATTAGACTGAGAAGCAAAATTATCAGAAAGAGATTTGATGACAAACTAAACGAATTTATTGATTGGCATAAACAAACATGATTTAAGATGGAAAACTTTTATACAGCACAATAATGCAATATAAGCTCGCATAACTACCAAGATAAGTTTTAACAAGAGACGTAAGCAGCGTAATCTACCAATGCGCAAAGTATGACTTTACCTCTTTTATAGGAGAATCGCCGAAAAAAAGAGAATGTGACTTACAAGTGAGTTTCCTCAAGGTTAGGAAGTAGAACTTCTCTAATACAACTGTTCTCTTCCCCAAGTCACTGTCAAGACTGAGAAGGTTTCTCCATAAACTTTAAACACCTGATACAATAGCTTCGGATGCAGTTGTATAGCCAGCATTGAAAATATCCGGAACCAGGCTCTGTTTCCCTACACAACAGGGATACGAGTTTGTGGTCTCTGCTCATAGAAGAAGCACAAAAACAGTGAGCTCGGCTTCTCACTGCTTGAACCCTCTTGTTTGAAGCCTTCCAATTAATGGTTTCATCGAATGGAAGAAAGGTTCCACAACTTGCCATCAAATTCATGTCCTTCACACTTAATTAAAACAGAGGAAACAATTTTTGAGGCATAAAGACCTCAGATCCTTGAGCTGCTTACTTTCCACAGCCCCTTCAAAAAGATTTGAGCTTAGAAAGTGAATACAAGCAAAAAAAAGGAAGACACATAACTGAACAAAAGGGAGAACATTATAAATGTCCCCCTTAATCCCAAAACGTCCCCAAAAGAACGATGATATAATTCCATCAGCACCCAAGTTTGTTACTGAGACTCGCTAATTTATGGCAATTAGTGGCAGACTGATCTGCCCCATGAGTAATTTAGACTCGGTACTGGTGTCGCCCACATGATTCTTCACCGCCAACAAGGAGGACATTTGCAGAAAAAAAAACTCAGCCTCCACTAGTCACATGAGAGCTGTGCTAGCCAATTGTGACAGAGAGGGCCTCATTGTCAGCACCAAAGAATCATGTGGAGCTGCATGTGCATTGATGACATAGAACTCTTGCCATGGCAGACTGGTTTTCAGGCAATTTGACAGATTCTTGTAAGTTTAGGCACTATCTAAAATAAACTTAGGAATAGGGGGGACTTGAGATTTTACGTCAATTGGGGCATTTCAGAATTAATGCTGAGCTCTCTCACGATTACCTAAGTGAAAAAGCTTTATTATATCTTCTTGTTTCGAATAAAAGCTAGTCATCTGCCTCTCAGGGATTCGACAAGATAAAATTAGTAGAGACAACAACTTAAGAAAGATGCAAAATTTATGTTTCGCCAATCAACATGTTGCACCTACTGCAGAGAGCTGATTTAACGATTGATTTTTCTTTTCTTTATGCTCCATTGATCACCATATAAAAGGAAATATTATCAATAAGTGAATATATGATAAATCTGGAACAGTAAATGCACATTTTCACCTATCATGGAGAAATTACCAAAAGATTATCCCCTGCTCCAGTGTCCTCATTCCAAGCCTGGTTTAGATTAGTGGACCCATTCAACGAAGATCGATTCTTGCTCTTTCCTTTGTCCAATTGACAAGTACAGAAAGCCAAAATTTGCATCACAGAACCCATTAACAGTTGAAGGAATGGGCTAATATGATATTCATCAAAGGTCGCTAGAATATCCTCAATTACATGCAGGTAACCAGATCTCTTCTTCCAAGAGAGGGCTGCTATATTATCCGTAGTGAAATACTTCAAAAAGTTAAATGCCAGAAAGTCGTCCATTGAACTGCTTGCAGAGCACACAAACCAATTCTGCATGCCATCACTTCCCTGGAGGGGGGGGAAAAGGCTTTACCAGCAAGCAAAAAAAAAAGGCGGAAGTCGTTGGGGGAGCTGGGAATGAAGAACTGCCTTCCTATGATACACCTCTTGTGCTGACATAAAGCAAAAAGGTGTAATTAGCTAACAGCTGAATGAGTCAGAATAGACAGGGGAAAAATTCAGTTCACACGTTTAAGATTCTGCCATGCCTTACTTGAAAATAATTAGTAAATTATCGAGGTCACGTAATATGCACTGGTTGACGAGATAGATACCTTTCGTGAGCCAATGTCTTTAGTTTCTCACTTTGGGCACCAAATCCGGATCACTAGAGGAACAATATAAGCTCGGTGATCATATTTGATCAATTAGAATCCATTGATAAATTCCATGTAGTTAATTCTTCCCGTAAGCTTTTTGAATCAATCAAGTTCCTGAGATTCTTCTCATAAGGCACGTAAGAACGCATCCTTCCATGTCAGGATGCACTCCAGACCTTCATCTGTATTTCAGGATCATTGCTTCCAGAAGCCTGTCAAAACAATAGGAAATTGAATTAGTAATCAAGCTTGTTAATTTTTGCACAAGCGTACTCAAAACATTGCCACAAATAAATGGGCAGGCACAATCTGACAACCTCAAGTACCTGTTTTGCAGGACTTCTTTGAGAAACTGACTCCGATAGAAGGCTTTAGGATGCGCATCAATTTTAGCAGGTTTAGCCATTCTATGAGGATGCCCTTCCTTGTTTTCCTTTACAAGTATGTGAATCAAATGAAAAACACCTGCATCTCACAAGAAAATGGCATTCATTGCAACAAACAGAGTGAAAGAATCATCCACATGTTAGGTGCAAGAACGGCTTTAAGGAAGTTTCGAAGCCAAGTGACTACCTTGGAATGCTCCCATGATCACTGTAGCCCAAAAAGTTCAAGAAAAGAGGAACAAGTTGCCGAGATCGAGCTTCAGTAATAGTTGGAACTTTTGCAGCGCTTGGATCAACTGTGAAATACCGACTCGATAGGTGTCCTATCCACCATTGGACTCTAAACAAATGAAAGCGCTCTACAAGCCTGAAACTTCAAAACCATGCAACTTTGAAGGACAGTTTCTTACTTAAGCGAATAAGACAGCAATTCGTTTTCTATCAAAAGCTTAAATATACTATCATTTTTACTCTATCACCACACATCATTTGAAATTGAAGGGACACCAAAAATCATCTAAATAGAAAACTACCCTAAGCACTGAGACAAGAAACAAGTTATTACTACGAGAAATCGTAAAGCTGGAGCATCACGTACCATTAGGCTTGTCAGGCAATTCAGCAGGTACTTCCTTAAGATTGATCACGTGAAGCTTTGAAAACCATTGGCAGTCTCTAAGATACCTTATAAATATGTCCCATACAGTTCCAACATGTTTTGCTAATTAAAAAGGCAATGCACTCCAATGCTGGAGAGCCCACAGATAACTAATCTGTTTATAAAAGATGCCTATTATACCATATAAAGCCAATGGTATATATCTTTCACCAATCCTTCCAGAAGCCAAATCCATCTGTATTTTAGAGATCAGTAGGATCACTTTCCTGCTGGTAGAAACCGAAAGAGGAATTGTCTCAATAGAAAGGAGGAGCTCAAGCACCTGAATGAACGAACATGAGAACACAACTGTGATGCAAAGAATAAGTCGACTCACTAGATGGAAAATAAAATAACATACATTACCGCCCAGACCAATGCCATGGGAAGCCTTGCAAATTTCATTACTTATTTTTTGCCCTACAGGTCGATCTGAAGCATAAATATCACAACTGAGAGGCTGATAATGGCACAGTATTCGTAAAGTTGAGACGCGAATCTCTTGTCAAAGTGACCCAAATTTTTCTGTAAAACATCAACTGCATCCACAAACTTGTTTGCCTCGAACTCCTGATGGTATGTGCCACAAGCTTCTCGCAATTTAGACCTATTATACGAATATAGTGACGGAGATTAACACACACATAAATTTGATTAATTGAAAAAATAACATTGAAGAAATGCAAAAGAGAAAGGAAAAACGTGTGGCCAAAGAGTATTCTAAGCACATCTCCATTCAACTTACCCATGCACACTATCGAGATAATCAGCAACAGCTACCAACACTTGAGGAGATGACTTGTGTCTTTTTCGCAAGTTGCATGACCTTAATGGCATCTTCAAACCCAGATTTGGAATTTGCAACAGAGTCTGTGGTGGGAACTTATAGCAGCACCAATCAGGCTTTGCCAATGTGCCTAGTAAAACCTAGATTGTATCTGAACATAAACAAGGACAATTAATACAAGCTTATCCAAACGAAAGTGAAGTATATTCATGTACTATTGCTGGTAAATAAGTAGCATCCGTTGTATTGCATTTAGAGCAAAAAATTGAAATATATGCTGAGGGGGAAAAAAAATCATACCATCTTGGGCCATTAAAAGCTGATCAATTTCGTCAATCAGGTCCATTAAACAAGGTCACATTGTGCGGACTGTCAAAGCATAAGGATAGCAGCATATGACTCCCCACAGCAAAGCCAGTTCAGTCTCATCAAGTTGAACAGACAAGCGATCTCCAGTTCTATGACCCTTTATCAAGAAAACCCAGTTCAACAGTTTTGCTGCCAAATTGCCGAATCCTTAAATGTGCTCCAAATAGTACCCCATGGATGTCAACCTCTAGTTGCATCTTCTCAGATAAGCAGAGACAAAGACAGATCACTTGTTCCAGGGAATTTCAATCAAATATCCAGTGTCCTTGTAGTCCCACCAGCAAAGTGAAATTGGGGCACCGTAGAAGTGACAGGCCAGTAATGTATGCAATCACAAAAGGAATAAGAAGGTGCAAAAGGATATATTACCTCAAATGATGGCACGGAACGCACACACTATGGAAGAATCCTTCAGTAGCACTTCTCCAATAATTCCAACAAACTGAAAGCCAAGACCCATTGCATGAAGATAGTAAAGGCAAAGTTGAAAAAAGTCACAAGAGAACATAAAGTATTTCGTTAAACAAATTACCTCAAGTTTTGCAACTCAAACAGAGGAGCCCATTGCATACAGCAGTTTTGGAGAGCAGATGAGTTACTAGCACAATGCAGCCCATCAACAATACTTAGCATTAACTTCAGAACCTTATCAAGAACCTCAACAAGACCATCCTCAGCCACTGTGGAACCGTGAAAGAAGAAAAGCTTCTGCAAGAGCATTGTCACGAGTTCAAGGAGTGGCTCATAATCTGCAAGATGTTGAGCAAAATCAGGAAATGTATCTCGGTAACTTAAATTAGAAGGGTAGCATAGTATGAATTGTTAAACTACCTAAAACTTTGCGTCCTTCGTCAAACTGTACATTCGAGATAAATAAAGTCAAGAGTCTACCAAGGTAGGAATAGTTTTCGTTATTTATAGCATCAATAGTCTCCTGATACAAGCAATTCCACAACAAAGTCAACTCCTCGGCCTCCAGCTCTTCACATAACCTTCGGAAGGAAGCATCAATGACCTCAACAATAGTGTCTGAACCTGTTTTTGGGTGGTGTGAGGTTTGGGGGGGATAGAGTCAAAACCAAAAACCTGTCAGTTCAATGGAAAATCCAGTCACATATTTACAGTCCAAGAAGAGCACAATCTTCTTTTATTAGTAACGCAAGAAAGCTCCAAAAAGAATAAATGAAGATGGAGATCTTAGTAAAAAAATAACAAAAAAGCCAAATAAATAGACACTACAAGCTACTGCAGTAATGCCACAGGAAAACAAAAAAAGGTTGCAACTGTAGTTATCAAATAAACTAAGATATAATCAACTTCCTGCAAAGTCTAGTGCCAGGTTGTCAAGATAGTAAGAATGTCTATGCCTGCTTGAGACATACAGTCATAAGAAAGCCAACAAAATTGCAAAACATTAATGAGTGAACAGAAATGTTTTGGTATTTGATCCCCAAAAAAAAAAAAATTGGTATACTAACTCGAAGTCAACAGTTCAAAGGGGGGAGAAAAGGAAACTTGCCTTTGGTGAATTTATCGCCAATCCTAAAAATTGAATCATCCATCAATATCTGCAGTACTCGCTCTGCCTTTGAATGGAACTTCATTGATGTTCCTCTCATAGTATAATACAATAGTGCACTAACTCCAGCTTTTCTCTCAACTGATTGTTTCTTCACAACTTCAAACATGAGCTTTCTTACACCTGCTCCAATAACATGACTAGTAAGAATAAAACCTCCATGTGGACCTATTATTGGAGTAATCAAATAAAGTAAACATGGAAGGTCCACATATTCGCTCCACATTTTTGCCAAAAAAAGGAAGTCAAAACATGTACTTATTGTACCTTTATGAATTAATATTCGGAAAGAAGAAAGTTAGGATTGATATTGAAACTATCAATGCTATAAAAAGAACTAGTGTAAAACTATGGCATATATCCTTTATAAATTAATATTCGGAATGAAAAAAGTTAAAGACTGAAGCTATCCATGCTATAAAGAACTAGTGTAAAACGATGGCATCTATCCTATAACGTGATGGAGATCTAGCCAAAATCAGCATCCTAAGCAACCTTTCTAGACAGTTCGAGTGATGGAAGATCTCTGCAAAAGCAGCAACAACCTAATTGAGACAGATTCATTTTAAATTCACAAAAAAGTGGCAAACCCATCAAAGTATATAAAAACATAACAAGAGGACTCTGTTCTTGTCCAAGGAACTTCTCTCTCTCTATACATATATATACGTGCACGTGCACCCACACAGAGAGGGATTCAATTCAGTTATTATAGATAGTCAAGGTGACATAGTATTGCAAATAGCCCTTTTCCTCTGCACATCTAATGCCAAATTCCGTCTTTTTCACATTATAACCACTAGACAAAAAAGGACATACGCATGTTCCTTTAATATGGCTTGACAGAAAGGAAATGGTTAGAACATTCTGGTACTTTTCAACAATGCTTCTTATTTAACACATGAGCCAATAAAATATCAAGTCATTCATCAAGCAAACAGGAGTCAATTAGGCTCCTCAATTATAACTGACCAAATGACAGCTTTGTCTTCGCATCAAATCAATACTTCAGAATTGAATGATTTTTTCCTTTTAGCATTAGTTTGATGACGAAAAAGTCCTGTTTTATTGACTATTCTGCTGTAGATGTTATGTGAGGAGTCTCTTTTCTACTGATCATTTTTTAAGAATATTAAGAGGGAAGAGATAGTGTGTAGGGATGTTTATCTTTTAGTCTATTGTGGACATGAAACTATGCAGCTCGTTATTCCATGAATGCAGTCATTTAGCATC
Source organism: Psidium friedrichsthalianum (assembly GCA_019149425.1). Classification (NCBI taxonomy): domain Eukaryota; kingdom Viridiplantae; phylum Streptophyta; class Magnoliopsida; order Myrtales; family Myrtaceae; genus Psidium; species Psidium friedrichsthalianum. The sequence goes on from JAGVVM010002156.1 coordinate 9,631, forward strand.
ATCTATGCTAACAACTAGTGGAGGTTTACAGCCAAACAACACAGATTTTCATGTCAGATGTCAATGAAACAATAACTGTTTAGATGAAAAGGGATCCTCATACCTCTATAAGCTCTTCAACAGGTGCATTCCTTAGCAAGAATGACATTGCTTCTGCCATAAATTCTTGGACATATTCTTTAACATAATATCTTAATTTGATGGTAATCCTTCAAGAAAAGATGATTAAGATGAGTATCTTAATCAGAAAGAATGATTCACGCAAACAGACTCAAGCACTTCACGTCTAGATACATATAGACCATATACAAATCTCTTCTCATTGATAAACTAAAAGAAAAGGAACCATGCTCTCATATCCAGAAGGTCAACAACACAAGTCTATCACAAGATCAATCCATTAAACGTTACTTACTTGAGCACATGTACAATGTCCCGTCTTAGATACTTTTGCAAATACATCATCATAGATGACCATGAGCAGAAGATCTGCGGAAGGAAAGCTCATTAATATGGCCAATCAATGAAAAGCACTGTCTCAAAAGCATCAAAACTTATAATGGATGAAACCTGTTCAATAATCTCAGGTTCCTTATCAGCGCCATTTTCGAAAAGAGAAACTAAAGAATCAACAATCCTTGGTAAAAACCTGGAAAAAGTGATTACACATAGAATCAAGTTACCAACGCATGATTTTAGATATATCATAAGATTCAGTAGACAAATTGTCCTTTATTAGCCATTGATAAATGGCACAATTAATAAAAAAAGTAGAATGAAGACCATAATTTCTCTCATACGGGAAATCGCAATGGCATTTTGGAACATACCCTAGTTCTAAAGTGTAGTGCAATAAAGTAGGCTTTTTTTAAAACATGATATGATTAATTGGTCATTTTAAGAGCAATATCCATATTCATATCCATAACTTAGAGATTCCAAATATAGTAAAAGCTAATCAATTCTTGATACAATATATTCCTAGATCAAACGGCGTCTGAAAGTATGGTGATCAATTACGGTTTGCAAATGTCTCAAATGTTGATTTGGTGTTCCAAACTGCCCAAAAAAGGGACAGAGTATCCCTAATCACAACACTTGAGGAATATTGTATCCAAGTAAAGATCATGTAAATTGCAGTCTGCAGAGCTATGTGCAGATACAGGAAAAGACAAATTCAGGTGTCGTCCTCCAAATAGCAAAGGAAAACCCAAACTTTCTTTCCATTTATATTTGATAAAGGTTAATAGATGGGAAATAAAGTCATTATTCCTGACACAACTTTTGCATGGGACAGTCAGTTACATCATTCAATTCAGTCCAATTCTAAGATCAAAAAGCTCAAATCTCTCAACAATCGATAGGAGATTTAAACTGCATGAAGAGGACTGATTCACAACCACTTCATGAGAATGAACGGAATCAAGTGTTATCAATGTTCACTCAGAACATACAAATGACGGGAAAATAACAGTAAAATTAATCATACTGTGACCTACCTATCTATATGTCTTAAAGAAGATTTGCATACGAGGCTCTTCGATGGTAATAGCTGACAGCCTTTAATATTGCCATGAACATATTCTTGTTCCCACCCAGTGTGATTGAAACTTAAAAAAATAAATTAAATTGTATGCAGTTTGCAGCAAAATTTGACAGTTCAATACTTACTTTTCATATTAGTCATGCGAATTATTTCAAAATTTTGGAATCATTGCTTACGGTAGAGATGGTGAATATAAATTCTAAAGAATTTAAATAATTCATCTCTTTAAAGGTTTCAAGATCATAGTTTTACTCAAGAAACTACCTGTCCTAGAACTATGCTTTCTGTTAATGCCTACTGAAGACACCGGTGTGATTAAAACTCCGAAAAAACCTCACCCCTCAAACTTGAAGTGAACTTCAAGAACCTCTTATGGAGAGTAATTCTAAAAGACCCTCACCTTCAAACCCGAAGAAAAATTGTTTCCTGATGTTCATACTTAAAACCGGAAAGAGGTTTTTTTGTATCTTGTTAATAATTTGCTTTCTTAACCAATTAATATAATAAAGGTGCTTTAGCTTTCTCAATATATCTTGGTTTTTGAAACCAATTCTATTATCCACACGAATTTTCCACAAGGTTCTATGATGATTAGCTTTCCATGAGCATACACGAGACTTAGATACTATTAACTTTTACTGTAATGGGAGGGAAGAACATATTTAATCGCCTAATATTGGAAGTGAAGCAAGAGAACAGGAATGTGAGACAGAAGACAGTGTCTCTGATGATCCTTATGTGTATATATATGGTAAAAGCATGAGCTTTCAGTTACTTTTCACATTGCTTCACGAGATGAAAAGCTTCCACAACATATAGGCAGAAAAGAATGTGTCCACCTGTTAAAAAAAATCTACAAAATGGAAAAGAATCTACTCAACTTCCCCTATATAGTGCACTGAAAAAACCACCTATTAGTATCCAGTTATAGTTCTCCTCCATATGTTAGAAAACCCAACCAATTGGTGTGAATTAAAACAATTAAAATTTTCTTCGTAAATATTCTGAAAAAGATCAGAAATCTTTTCACTTTCTTCTCCAAACTTCTGTGCCCCAGTAGCTAAATCCTAAGTGAGCCAAGCTGTTTGCATTTCATTTCTTCGTATTACAAATGGTTTACATGGTTTAGGAAACATCCCAGTAAGAAACCAAAGCACTGGTAGCATGCAACAAGTAAGCAGATGCATCACACTGCACCTCTTGCTTTTAGGATAATAACTTGCACTATCTGACAAAACTGAAAACTAACTATTGGAGAACAAGTGCTGAATTTTAAGTCTTAAAGACGAGAAAATGTAACATCTTTTTGCTGGCATAATATTTTTGCTGTCATCTGAAAATACAAGTAGTACAAAGTTGTCAAGTACCTATTGTTATGAAATTATGAACGCCCAGTGTTTCTAAAAGTTAATATAATCATGGAGGCTACATCTATCTATCATGGCCGCAGCAACCATCATAATCACCACCTTCACCTCCACCCCCATCTTTCCGAAACACTGCTCCATCTTATAAATTTCACTAGCACCTTCCTGCCAACAGCTATCGACCACCACTACACCATTCATGCCACCACTATAGATATCACCTGCCATCAGAATATTGTTATTGCATGGTAGCTACCACTGCCACATCCGCCTCTAGTCACAATTCTACAGACCAATCCACTCAACTACATTCTATATGTTTTATTCACTATCTCCATGATGAATTGGAAAAAAATAAGCACATCCCCATTAAGCGATTAAACATCGATTAAGTTGCGCGGATCTACAAGTATCAAAAGACTTTTAACTTTGAGCTTCATTTCATAAAGGAAATGAATCAGTGTCTGAAGAGCCAAATGCATCTTCCTGCTATTAAGAATATTGGCAAGTGGCAACTGTAAAGAGCAATTTAGGTACAACAGACCTTCCATTGACTACAATCGAGAATATTCTTGCCCATCTAGACAAATAGAAGTCCATTGCATCAATTTCTTTTATGGCAGACATCTAACTCTTGCACTCTTCCAAAGAAAAATATAGAAAAAACGAAAAAACTCATTGCTCACGTTAAACAAAGTTACTAGATAGTCTATCTTGTGGTGATCAGAATTGGCAACCCTGGATGGCTTCAATATATCAAATTGCTCTACAAGGTTATGTTGAGATTAATTTTTTCTTCAAGAGATGAAATCACATGCCAAGTTACACGATTGAAAAGAAAAAAGTACTTAAAGCCAAAAGAGAAAAAAAAAAAAAGGAATTAATGATAAAGCATGAACTCACGGGGAGAAATCCTCCAGCAAATCTCTAGATAAAGCCGAAATCAACCTGTATTCACATCAGGGTTAAACAAAATTTTTGTCAACTTCAAATGATGGAAAATGAACCACATTTGAAACAAACAAAAAACAAACAAATAATTTTTTGGAATGCAGGTAAACGCCAGTGTCCCTATAAAACAAAACCAAAGAGAGTATTCATTTAGTGTATGGCTAGTATAAGTTGTACATTCAGTAAGACGAATTATTTTGTTAAATTGTTCATTCTTTCCACAATTAAAATAAAATAAAATAAAAGCAAGAGGTATGGACACAATTCCTCTAAGACGCTCTCGAATGATGTTAACCTAAAGGATAAAAATTTATACTGTAAAAACAGCAATTGACTGGGTTTCTGTAATTAGGAAAGCATATCTATTCTCCTATTTCTGCCTTCCTTTTTCCCATTGCTAGGCAATTATAGGTTAAGAGTCCAACCCCAGATCTTTTGGGTATCTGTACCGGGGGACCATCACTACTAGGCCAAGCCCCTATTTCTCTTTTATCAACTTTTCGCATGTTCATTGATGGATGTTAGTGAATACGCCTAGTATACATGCTAATAACTCTCATTTCTTCCAAAAGACCATTTATGCACAACAACAAAAACTCTGCGGAATGATATCAGCCAATATCTCCCTGCCTTATCCACAAAACATTTTCATAGCAAGTGAAGAACATGGCAACTCAAGGATTATTAACATCAGCGAGGAACATAAATCATCTGCTCTCTCCAGCTTATAGGTCTGCATAGCATCCCGAAAACAGAAGCAAGGGAATAAACTTAGCAAAACACAATAAAATCATGACTCATTAATTAGAATTATGAGTGGACCAACATAAAGCTTGATATAACAAAAATAGAATGAAATTCATGACAGTAAACTCTACCATACCCGAGAATTGGCTCAAGCGATAACCTCGCCTTCATTTGTAATCTAGATAAAAGCTTTGAGATTATCACTTCCTTGTGCAATAAAACCAAGGGCAATGTCTGTACTAAAGGCATAATCTCCTCATAATAAGAGATAAAATCCTCTGCAGTGTTTAATTCCTGAAATGTAGTATAAGGAACCACGTCCAGATCAGAAGTAAGTAAAGAATCACAAGTAATGACCAACCCAACAAATTTGAAGCATCCTACATAGACTTGATTCAGTAGAAATCACCGCATAATCTATCAGAAATTTATAATTCAGGACAGCAATATTTTCCTCTGATGGGAGGGGTGAATCAAATAAATAGCAATTAAACCTAGAGATAAAATGTCAGGAGAGCCCCCTTCTACAAAAATTTTCAAGCCCAAAACCTAGCAGGTCGAGTGGTTACACAAATGCATAGCCACTGTCAACTGCAACTAAAACCAAAACAGCCAGTGAGCCATCAAAATAATGAAAGTACTTCCAAAGCAGAAGGTTTACATGAATGACGCCATTTTGGAGAAAATCAACGTGACCAACAAAGTAATGGAATTTAACTTAACAAAAATGGCAACAAAGCTCCAACCTCCGCATCCTCTATCATACCATGAGCATTTACAAGATAAAACCTTTAACTCCAGACCTAGATTAAGAGACAGCTAATACATTATATTTTAATCAGACCCTTACAATCACTTCCCCCATATGACTGGCTCACCTATGTTCCGCCCCTGCACTAACACTTGAAGACATCAAAGCATTAATTACAGTGTGCATTTGTGAACACACGAGGGGGGACGTTCTAGAAAAATCCTTATAAGAGAAGATAATAAGCATTGGCCCTCGAGCAATTCAACGTCATTTATTTCCTTGCAAAAGGAGAAGACTATCATGACCCCTCTACAATTGCCATTCTTTGGTGGGTAGAAGAACTGATCTTGGTACAATGCTTAATTCAGAACGAGCTATCTCAACCTATCTTATTAATTCATGCATGTAGCAGAAACGAACAGATATTCCACATGCAAGAATCCAGTATAACTCCACCCAAAGCAAAGTGAGCAATCATTTCATGCTTCCACTCATGAACCTCAGAGGACATAAAGACATCTCCCGAGACCAAAGGAAAATATCAGGTCCCTCAAGACTCCAAAAAAAAAAATGCTGTCTTCCAACTGCTCCATACTTCTGAACATTGATTCCTGATAATTTCAGTAATGAATTCATCCAATCGGGTGACACCCAAAAGATTATAGGAAAGAACGTGAAAGTTGCGTACCCTCCATTCTATGAGGCAATCCCTGAAAAAAGATGATCCCTCAGTTGGCTCGGGCTTAACTTTGTTGAGGCTTTTGTAGACATCGATCTCAATTTCCTCCAACCTCTGGGAGAACGTTTTGAACTATCCACGAGAAAACGTCACCGATTAATCAACATCCACCGACTAACACGCAAGCAGAAGAACAAAAGATAAACTCCAGCCATAATTATCAAAGTGCCGGGACCCCGATAAGGCAATTCACCTGGCACAACCAATTATACTCTAGAGCGCAATCTATGGGACAACACAGTAATACAGCATGCTAATTGCCTACGCAAGTGCATATGGAGCACAAGATTCATGCGCTCATCGGCTAACGCTATCCATCCTCGCGACTTCCCGAAATCGAGACAAGTAACAACTAACAACGGAGAAATCTCGCAAGCTCCCTCAGCTAGAAGAAGCGCCTGCGAGAAATCGAGGATGTCCGAGGACTTACGACGAAGCGCCTGCGACCGGGGGACTTGTTGAGAGACTTGACGGCCTGAGCATCGGACGAAGTCGCCATCGCTGAACCGTCCTGGGGGCTTCTTCTCCGAAGAAGCGCGGCGCGCCGGCGAATCCTCTGCAATCGCGGGGAGAAGAGGGGAGAGAGAGAGGCTGCTCGGTCGAAGCTTGAAGAGGGAGACGAGGCGGTGCGGAAGGAGAGTTTCCAGAGGTTTTAACTCAGCGAGCTAGAGAGAAAGAGGGTTTTAGGGAAAACCGAGCTCTCCCCACTTTGCTTCTCTTGCCTTCCGAGTTTTCGACGGGCGGGCCGAGCCATCCCTAAAAGCCCGAGAGATAAACGGGCGGGTCAGGAAAAAGCTCCTGCGACGTATTCGGTCCCGGCCCGAGTCCGCCCGATTATCACCTCAAAGTCAACGGGCAAACCAGAGTCGTCGGGTTACCCACAGAACGGATTGCGGCCCAACTTATTTCCGGGCCTGGGCCCTCAATTCTCAACCGTTTTGGGCTTGTTGGTGCACACTCTTACCCAATGCTTTCCGTTTTCGATATGGGCTCATTGGGCATTATATGGCCCAACAACCTCAGAACTTTTCAGTGAATGAAAACCAAACTCTATCTTACTAGCGTCTGTTTTTGAGATAATTTCATGAAAAAATAAATCGTTTTCCCATTTTTCAGGTTAGGGAATTCATTTTTCAAATTTTACGCACGCATATTTTCTTTGACCAATCGTATTGACCAAAACTGAACACGTTAAAGTCCAGAAAACTAATGTACGAGAAATTCTTCCGTTCAAACAAACGTACTATACGATTTACGCGGCAAGACCATACTATGCCCAAACTCGCTTTGCTGTGACTAAAGAAGGTGGCAAAGATTTTTGCCATGAATTATTGACATGACATGGACCAACGCGAAGTTACATGTTTCGCCACATCATAGAAGTCGTGCTCGAGTTAACTTGCGACAATTATCGTGCACTTAGCTATATAAAAAGTTATGAATTAAAGAAGATATTACCCATTAAAGTAGTGGGTCGAATAAGGCTCGAACAAGTCAAAAATAGTTTCGAACTAAATTGATCCATTTTTATGCAATACAATTCTAACTTATCATTCGGATCACTTTTTGGCTAGGCCAATATTTATCCATCTGAACAGTTTGATAGTTTGCTACACGTGTCCAAAATTTGATTGGACGATGGTGGGATGTGTGTCATTTAATAATTGGCTCAAATCTTCATGTGCGATAGCAACTATATCTTCATAATTGTTACCATTTTCTACAAAAAAAAAAAAAGGAAAGTCTCAAATGTGTCGCAAAATTAAGATAAATGTGAAACAACAGCTTCGCCAAGTACTTTTTCCCAAACCTATGGAGGGCGTGATATTGTGGAATAATAGCTTTTCTAACACGCATAGGCTTCGCATATAAAATATGTTCGTACCGGCATCATTCTTTAATGGCTTAACTGTTGGAATCCATGCCATGTAAAATGATCGGCTGCCCGTGAGCAATTTCTGGACTAATTTTGGCCAAGAGGGCTGCAATGAAAAATTATCAAAAGGTTTAGGATTAAATTGGTCAAATTAAAAAAAAAATTAAGACTGAATTGATCGCTGCAAAATAAATTTATAGTTTTTTAAGCAATTATCTCATTATAATTCAGACAAGATGGCTAAGCAACCTTTGCCACGTAGCATGTGGCTAATAAAATGAGAAAATTATCCAAAAAGACCTAAACTTATTGTACTTTTGTCAATTCAGTCATAAACCTCTTTATTTTGTCCTTACCCAAAAAAAAACCTCTTTATTTTGTCAATCGAGTCCTAAATATTTTAATGTTTTGCCAATTGATTCCATCCAATCAATTTTTTACTAGAAGTCACCAACGTAGACGCTAGCCATTCTCTATGGCACGGTAAGCACTGACGTGAATACTTTCTGATAAATATTTTAATTTTTGAACTTTTTTTCTTTTTTTTTTTACATCTTTGGCTGGAGAGATCATCGGCTAACCATCGCTGCCCATCGGCGAGGGTGTCGCGACCGTCTCATGGATCTCAGCCCGGAAGCCATTGCCCTTGGCCACCAAGGGTCTTGGGCCCTTCCCTGCCAAATATGTAAAAAATAAATAAATAAAGAAAAGTAAACGAAAAAATTTTGAAAAATATTAATAGGAATTGTCCACATCAGCACCGTCTGTCGTCAGCCATGCCACGTAGGAAGGATGGCGTCCACATTAGCGATTTCCAATCAAAATTGGCTAGATGAACTCAATTGGCAAAACCTAAAAGTATTTAGGACCTAATTAGCCAACTTGAAAGGATTAAGACTGAATTTGGAAAAGTGGAAAAAGTTTAGGTTTTTTTAGATAATTATCCGAAATGAGAGGATTCCGTACATAGTTCCAATTTCCATAAGTCTTATTTCTAGGGAGAAGATGTTTGTTGTGACAAGGATAGTGACGAGTGATCACAACCAGAAGCCCTGGAAGACATGCAACGAGACCAACGATTGCATTTTAAATAGCACAAGGACATAAGGTGATGGAGAAACCAACAGAATCTACACCTCTTTATAATTCTGGCTCGATGAGTTTGAGAAACAGACTCAAGAAAAGAAGAGAGACAATGGCTGTCGTCCGTAGAATTTCAGTTGATGCTCTTGCGTGTCGAGAATGACTACTAAAATGTTTAGAAACTAGCTCAAGTTCGCCAATGGTTACACTGGTTTCGAACCAGAGGCCAACCTAGCCAACCCCCGTCTCTGGTCGGTCAAATGTTTAGGACTTAATTGACACAATTGTAATAGATTTAAGATTTTTTTTTAGCAATTCTCCTCAATGCGAAGAGATTCATGTCTTCCTTAGATTATATGTTTATTTGTTTTGCAAAAAAAGATTGACATTACTGCCAAGGTGATTGCCAGAATTGAATGAGGCTTGCTCTTAGTACGGTTTGGAATCCCCTTGGTGACACATTCACACTTCTGATCGCTTTTCGACCTAAGGAAATCCCAATTCACTTGCGACGTGGGTTCTGCTTATGTACTAGGCATAGGATAACTTTGGTTCAATATGCAATGGTGCACCGGTTACATGTTTGCTTGAAACGGGCAGCGACAACGGCACAAAACAAACCTTCCGACCACAGGTGATGAACCCTTAATTAGTGCAAAGGAAATGCGTACTAATGAATGATTCCATCTGACTCTTAACAAGAGACTGGCTGAACAATCGAGTGTTGGCTTTAGAAACGTCAAAACTCTCAATATTTGTTCAAATATTCATCGAGCTGAATTGATGTAGAACAGAAGTTAAACAAGGTCTGAGACTCCTTCTGTCTATTCAATCTCTCTTGGGTGGTTTCCTCTTTCCCAATTCATTTACTGAAGATTAGGTGATTCTCACAGAGCACATAGCAGGGGCAAGTTTAATAGCGTGTTGAGGCTCAGATCTAGCGAAGCTAATTCAATCTGAATGGGAGGCGCATGTGAAGTAACTCCAGCATTGGAGTCTCCAAGGTTCAAAAATCAGCCTTTGGCTCTCCGACAACGATTCAAAATCTGTCTCCAAGCTCTCTATAGAGCATCAAATGAGGTTTCGCTAGTAATATAAGGAGACTACTTGCAGTTTTGAAACATCAATAGAGCCGTTGGTGTAGCTGGGATTCAGAGTTCTAATGGATTTTCCAGAAGGTGGAAGAACTTTCACAGCTTTCAGCATAGAGAACTTTGTACCAGATGAAAAACCAGTTCCTGCTTAACCGTATGAGTCTGCGTCGAGAGCAAATCTGTGAATTTACATTGCCCATTAAGCGAACACACTCGGAGTAAAAAGATGCCTAGTATTGAAACAGAGATGCCACTCAGAAATCATTTCAAAGGGCACATTATATACTGAAGCTCTCAAGTAACCAACTACAGTAACGAGTCCGGAGTTCTATCTGAAAGAATGAGAAGCCTACTAAATGAATGAATTGCGCTTCTTCCTTATCATTTCCCTTCTATCTTACATCTGTAAATAAACAGTTTCTATGTTACAAACCAAAATTGTGGTGGAGTTGCAAAGACCACAAGCTCTAGCTTCTCTTACATCTCAACTAAGAACATCTCCAATCTGTAAGCGAATCGAATGCCCGAACCTAATGCCATCTCACTTTTCTGAGCAAATTAGCTCCTATGGAAGTCCCACGTTGAATGAATTAGTAGTTTCTTCAAGAAGTACGGAAAGTGCCCCCAAATGCCCGGTACCGCAAACAATCAATCTGCAGAATGTCATGGCTGCCAGGGCCTTGAATATACCTTGAAAGGCACAGACCTGCAGAATGTGGTTGGAGATAAATCCAACAGGAAAATCAGAAGATCCATCTCCACCGCCAGTTTCTAGAAAATTACCTCGCAAGTTCTGGTCCTGAGGAGTGTCTCTCCACAATCAGGATTGTGAACCATAATTTACATCACATGCCAATTAGAAAGGAACCACATAAGGAAGGGAAACAATATCTGCAGACTCCAGGTAGACAGCTTTGTCCCAAATCCGGGGTGTCTCCTCTTCTACTGTAGAAGATCCTCCCTCTTCCTCCTTTTGTTTTTGCCAATGGCTTGCAAACAGCCAGTCTTCATCACGCTCCAACTCTGACAATTCCTCCAATTTTGGAACTGCCATTAATTCATCTAAATACTTTGAATCAGGATGGGGTGATCTGGCAGCTGCTTCAGCTAATAGATCTTCTAGAGATTTTTCCGGTAAGGGATGAATTGTGGAGAAGCAATCTGGCTTAGTATCAAGAATACCGTTTACTTTGTTCTCCTTGCTCTCTGCTTTAAGAGCGTCTGGGGAATCCCACCCATCAAATAAAAACTTGCTGGGAGTTTGGGAAGGGTCCAAAACCCGTCCATTCTCCGTCAAATGATGAGAGGTGGATGTAGGTCTTGGCAACTTGTGCAACTTGGCTTCATTTTCTGTACAGAGATGAAAAGCAACAGTCAGTCGGTGTTAGGTCAATATGTTTGCAGGTGTCCCACCTGACAATCAGTCGTACAAATACTGAATATTAAGTGCCACAATCCCAGGAACAAATAGTACAAAGAAATTCAATTTCAGAAAGCATTCAATCGGTCCACAGAACCCACAGGAATTCCAGGTGAGAGAAGCACCTAGTTATTAGTGATTCGGTAGCACCTACATGATTCAAAGGAGGGTAGAAGCCCTTTGATTCTTACCATGTAAAAACCCATTTGCTTCTAAGTCCTTTCTTTTCTTCAGATTTACCCCAGTGAGAGTAACCTTGTTTGTGTTCTCCAGAGGTTGTGCGATAACATTAGGGGTAGGGATAGCATCAGCATTATCCTTCTTGCTTTCTCTAATTTTTTCCGGTTCATTCTTTCTACTGCTCTTTTTCACCTTGTCGTCCTTTTTTTTCTCTCTGTCCCTGTGTTTGTCCTTCCCTTGGCTTTTGATCTGGTGCATATCCACAATACTGCGCTTGTCCCACCCCTTATTATCACCTTCCTTTTCCTTGATCTTCTCCTTCCCTTCCATCTTCCTGTCAATTTTCTCCACTGGCCTGGGTACTGTCTGAATAGATCCGCCAGTGTTTAGAACCACCGAATTTCCACTGAACTTTCTCTCATCCTTGATTCCGCGCTCACCCAACTTTCGGTCATCACCTTTCCTTTGCTGGATTTTCTCCTTACTGTCAGGCAAAGAACCAGTTTCTGCAATCGCTGCTTCTGCCATTGCCCCATCCTTTTTCCGGTCTACACCCGTAAACTTCTCAACCAGCTGACTCCCTAAGCCTGCACCATATCTGACCCTCTTGCCTAGCTCCTGCACGAACTTGGAATCATTGGAATTCTCAATGACATGGCTGTTCTGATTCTTCTGAGTTGTCTTCTCTGCACTATAAGATGCAAGTTGCATTGCACCTCCTTTATCATACAAAGTATGATCTTTATTTCTATCCTTCCCATCAAGTCTATCCTTATCGGAATGTTTCTCCTTGTCGTTACCATCAGCCTGTCCTGCTAGCCTCCTCTCATCTGCGGCACCATTTTTCTCTTTATCTCTTTCCCTATCCTCCCTATCCTTCTTTTTGTCTTTGTGCCTGTCCTTTTTGTCTTTCTTGTCCCTATGCTTCCCTTCACTTCGATCTTTCTCCCTTTTCTCTTTATCCTCCCGCTTTTCTTTGTCTTTCTTGTCCTTCTTCCGCTTCTTCTCTCGGTGCTTCTCCTACATATTATGGTAAAACAGCAGGCTAGAGTGAACATCAACGTGCACAAAACTGGTAAAAGGTGTAAACTGAAGGCCTCGTCCCAACTAACATAGATAAGAAACATCCACTACTCCCATTAAAAGTATCCACATGAATGGTATTAAAGAGCAGTATATAGCCACAAAATAAAAACCATTGACGCTAAATTCAATCAAGGATGACACATCATGCAAGCAATGATAAGTTTTAAATCCTATACAGATGCTAAAACATCTGCTATTGGCCGCATCCAAAGTTGCAAGGAAGATCAGGCACATTTTCGCAAACCAAATCAACCCCAAAAGCTTAGGTTGTACAAGATTAAGATTGCAGGAAGACATAATTAGCCGAATCACAGTTAACAAGATGTATACAGTATACCAATCATGTACACATTCATAATAACAAAATCAACACCTCAAAAAAAAAAAATTCCCAAGATAAAGTTTCAGTGGATATCATCAATAACAGCTCAATATCTTTCAGTGATATGCATGCCTTTTCGGCTGATAGAAGCATCTTAAAATGATAAATCCTCACAATCTAACATATAAGGTGTACTGGCATAATATCAGACAGAGTCAAGAAGAAGCATTTCCTTTTTTCTCAACTAATAATTAAGAACCATCAATAAAAAATAAGTCAGGTCATCACGATACTTTTTCTGGGCTGATGCACAAGATTGGCTTTTAGGTGCAAATAAGGAAAGTTAGTCAAAATGGACACTGCCAATGAATTGTACCTACAATTCAAATTCTAGAAAATTAAGTACAGACTTGCAACATTAAAAAAATGTCCACCACAACAGAAGCCCAACCAGATTCTGCGAGACCGGCTAGAATTCCCAAATAAATATCGAATGGAACAACACCAAGACCAGAGAAAATTCTGAGAAACGATATGGAAGTCTATTGAAAGTACTCATCAGCAAAAGATAACAGAGGAAAGCAAAAGAATCATCTCCTAATGTCTTATATGCATAAGCACATGAGTAGAATCACAAAAAGTTTTAGCCGATGGCAGCCGTTACCCCAATGACCAATGGTCATACAAAAATAACCTGAAATCTCAGGATAAATTACATACTTCATATATAGAAACTTAAACCCAATACCATGTTGTGCTTATCATTAGAGCTAAAACTTAAACCCAATGACTAATGGTCATACAAAAATAACCTGAAACCTCAGGATAAATTACACACTTCAGATATAGAAACTCAATACTATGTTGTGCTTATCATTACAGCTAAAACCCTCAGCAAACCAAGCAAACTATTAATGAATTTTTCTTTTTCAATCAGGGCAATCCCAAATTCCTCTCAACTGAAATGAACAGCTTTCTAATTTCCAAATGGATCACAAGGGAAATAAATCCAACAAAACTCTCACTACAAAAATCACATGGATCTATCAGAGTCAATCTTACCATGCCAGGAAAAGTCTCTTACAAATCAAAGAGCAGGAGAATTCAAAAACTCTGCTTGGCTACAGTATGACCATGACAATAATTATGAATGCCCAGATTGCTGGTCTCTGTGGTGCCAAGAGATCAGCACAACCCATTTATAGCCTTCTTTCCTTGCTAGATACCCAAAAATGATAGCCCTATTTTGGAAGTCCTGTCATGTCTAGAGTAAGCCCCACCCTTACATTCTACTACCAATTGTAATTGTAAGTGTTTGTTTTTAAAATGTAATGTCATGTACCTACTATGGTAAGTAGGAATTAGACAGTATAAGATATCGCGAGGCAATGCCAAAAAAGCACTTTCATTAAACAGTCAGCAATTAACAGACTCAGTGATTGAGAAGGTTAGGTGCTATTGTTTTTGGTAAAGCACAAAGCTCATTTCGTAGATGGTAACAACTCAAGGGCATCAAAAAATTCCTACAAAACAGAAAGGAGAAAGCATCAAAATTTTTAGGCCAAAATCCTAATGAAGTGTTCTTATCGAGAAAACCACAGCACACTAGTCATCTCCATGTCCTCGTGTCAAAATTCAAAATTCGCCAATTGAGACGATCAAATTCAAGAATGACGGCTCACAAAAAACAGTAAATCACACCACGCTCAAGAAAACGATAGAAAAGTAGACAATCAGGTTGATGATTTGTTAAGACAACCACATTCTAAGCAAGTCAAGTCTACTCCTGCTGTAAACAAAAGATCATATAATGATAATTGGCAAGAACAAGATGCAGCGCAACTAGAAAACGCATCTCTGTCCCTTCAGCTAATGGACATTGACCTAAGAAATAAACTCACACCATTTACACAAAAGTTCTAACATAAGTATAAAGGTGAATAAATAGGGGCACTGGACGTCGTAGCATAGCAAATTACAAAACTATAAATTTGTCCAAGCGAAAAAAAAAAAATTTCTATAAGCGTGGTATTTGAAACTAATAAATGCTATCAACCAGTCATGCCAATCAAAACCGGAAAGGCTCAATCCAAATTAGGAGCAATACATGATCGACAAAAATTAGCCTCCTTTAAGATTTCCCCAATTGAGCCTCATGCAGATATGGATTTCTCAGTGCAGTTATGCAGATCATACATCTCAGTGATAATCACTTAGATCATTTGGTCTTGCTAAACTTATGAAACAGCCTGTGCACATACCACCCATGTAGAATCAGCTATATTGGCCTTCATGTTTTTATGATGAGAAATCATCTCTGTGAATCTTGTGCTGCTATGTTTTCTCTAAACAAATAGACAGTGATTCAAAAGACTTGACTATCATGCCCACCTCATTTTGTCATCAACTCAAACATAAGCTTCAGCAGTAAAAGAATTGGTTAACCCTGTTTAACAACAAAGAACGGACAGATATAATGTTCATAGAAATTTCAATACAATCAAATGAAGACCGAGCAAGAATATTAGCAAAACAACATATGATTCTACATACGAAATCTGATTAACTCTGCTGTACTTTATGGTCATCGACAGGGAGAGATGTAGAATATAGTGTAGTAAGGATTGCTAGCTCCATATTCAGTCCTATTTTAAAACCCAAACACATTTAGTAAGTCTAGGGATCCATAATGGTCTTAATGCCCCTAAGAGGTAACTCAACCAATCACTATACCACTTCCTTAAAAAAGAAGTCTGAAATCCAAATTTCCGAAATCCCTCCTAAGTCCTTCCACCTTAATATAAACAACAACTACCTTCCACCCCAGCGGAATCTATATAAGTAGACAATTTGGAAAAGGAAAAAATGAGGTGTGATGATGCAGTCCAAAATCAATTTCCCTTAGAATAACCGTATTCACTCCCGAAACTTCCAGCTTGCCTCAGTTTCTTTTTATTTGCACTACCATGCAATGACTAATTAGCCATCCACTTGAATTGGATGAGAAGTTTCCTATGCCAAAAGTAGAGACCTCGTACAAGGAAGATTTCCCACATTCTTCTAAAGGAGGACATAACTGAACGTACCAGCTCTTAACAACCTTAGGAATGGTAATGTTCATTTGGCATTGGGCAGAGTTCTCTATTGAGAAACATAACATACTAGCTGTGCCCCAAGAGATTAATATTAAGTTGATATTGATATTTCAGCAAATTCAAGCGCAATATCATGTCATGATAAACTAGAAAACAAAACTTTTAGCATATCGGACCTTGCCAATTACACAATATGAGATGTATTCGACTTATTGACCAGATCTGCATGTCATGTCGGTTAATCTTGCTCCTCCTCTATCACCCGTTACATTTTTAGTATATAGCACATAGCCATCAGATCAACTACAATTAATCTATCGTATCCTTTCGTATGAGTTTTGAAACTGATTTCTTGGAATTCACAGTAAGCGATGTCTCTGGGATGTATACTGACTCGATCCCGATAATATAACAGATGGGTAAGTGTAAATATAGAAGGCCTTTCTGATCGCAACCGGTTACATTTCTTTACAAGCATCGACAGAAAATTCATCTTTGAGGTAATGCTAGCTCAGTAAATTAGGCATATACCACCAAAAATCGTCACTTAGTAAGAACTATGCATCTTACTAAAGAAAAGTCAAAACTACAATCTCATAGAGAATAAAGGAGAGTCTCACGCCCTGGGAAAAAAGGTGACGAGGTGGCCAGACCAAGTGATAAATGACTTGAACCTACCCATCTACCTATATAAAGTGGCAACCAATGGAAGCCCTCTTGACTAACCCAAGCATCCCAAATTCTAATACTCCCACCATACTCCTATCCTCGATAAGCACAAACCACCTTACTTTTTCCTATAGACTAACATAGAGTTGAGAGGTATGAGTTATTGTTGGCATAGTATTTCTGATTCCATGCAAACATCATAATAGAAAACCATTTGCCCTGTTGAGGTTAGAAGCAGAGGCAGCAGGAAAAACTCAGATGCTATAGCAAGTTTTTTCAAGTTAGAAATATATAAGCGGCAAAGCAACGAGGAATCCAGCTACATAACCAACATGAATGCTATGCCAAATATGAAACGTGACCACAAAAAAGAGAGCATATTAACCTTCTTTTAGTAAGTCAACATCATCTGCTCTAGCCTTC
The DNA here is from genome assembly GCA_019149425.1 of Psidium friedrichsthalianum. Lineage (NCBI taxonomy): Eukaryota > Viridiplantae > Streptophyta > Magnoliopsida > Myrtales > Myrtaceae > Psidium > Psidium friedrichsthalianum. The sequence continues at coordinate 26,980 of JAGVVM010002156.1, forward strand.
CTTTCGTAGGCCTGCCGGAGGAAACGGGAAAGCCAGCGAGACATTGCGCAATACCGAAGGCACAAAATGCCAGCTATCCGGAAACCAAAAAACTGGGATTTACTTTCTAGTAAAGTCACCCCAGGGAATGAGCTAGTGGTGCATGCTCTTTCAGGACCATATCCTTGTAATGTGAAAGTCAATTTTTCCCCATGAGCTTCTCAGACACTCCAGCAGCCACAGATATAAACAACCGGCAATATAGAGGTCTCCGTCACCCGAAAGCACACGAATTTGAGCAGATTAGACCAGGAACCAATTCAAACTCAAAGGCTGATACCCCGGCTTGTCAGGTGAAAACACTGGCGCGAGAGCTCACTTACGGATTACCTCCAGAATATTCTTCAAATAGAAGTTAAACGGCTCCGGTGACTCCAATGAGGCTGCCGCCTGATCATATGATCTCCTATTCCATCCTCCCCCGAAAAAGGAATGGCCTCTCTCCCCTAGTCACCAAAAACAAGTATTTCACGAGGGGGGATCAAAGCTCTCGAAAAGGAGGAAAACCCAAAAACCCTAATTTTCCCAAAAAGAAGACAAAAGCTCGAATTCTTGAGCTGCTTCGTCCACCGCCTACGCCACTCTGTAGGTGCAATCCTCTTCCATTCTCCATCAAAAACCCAATGCCCGTCGATCACCACTCTAAGCCAATCTCAAGTTCGATAGACCCTTCCACAGTGCCTACCCAGCTCGAAATGCAATCTTGTGGATAAAGAAGAAGCCCGCACCCATTTCGTTGCAGGTGGCGATTACCGTAAACGTCTTTCAATCCGCCCCGTGATCAAAACCCTAAGTCGACCCGAGGGACCTATGACTGATGGAGATGCCGATAAGGATCCGCCCCACAAACCCTCAAGAAACACGCAGCAAAAAATCTCACTGAGCACCCGAAGAACACTGAAAAAAAACTCAAACCTACCACAATGCCCAAATACACCAAAAAAAAACGGTTCTTTTGGTTTTCCCCGTTTGCGCAATCGCTATCAAGAAAAAAAAAGCGGTAAGCGGATTGGTATTCATCTTAATCTTTTCTATCGCCCCCCTGAATATTCCCCTCCTTTTGAGAATCGCACTGCACACGAACAGCGATCCAAAAAGCAAAGCGAGAAGCCACGATTCGGAGCAAATTCGCCGAAGAATGAGCGAAATTCGATTGGGAGCGGATAGGCGAATGATGGGGGTGGTTTTCAGGTCACTACCTCGCCCACTAACCACGTGATTGCGCAGTAGAGGGACAAGATCTCTCCGAACGACAAACCCGATTGAAAGAATCAAAAAGAACGAAGAGGAAGAAGGAGCAAAAAGGCATAAGTATATACAAGAGGTTTAGTCAGTGTGTGGTTTCATGGTTCTTTATTCTCTCTCCCCGTGCCGCGACGATGCTGCTTCGGCTGTCAAGAACTCTCCCTCGCAGACGTTTTCTCCTCTGTAAATTGGTTTCAGGGGGAGAGAGACAGAAAACAGAGAGGAGGAGGAGTTTTATGTGGGTTTGTGCGGGCTGAGTTCGGAAAGTTACACGCGAAGGAATGAATGCGAGGTCGCGAGCAAGCGAAGTGAGAGACAGCTATAAATATGTGACGAGAGAGAGAGAGAGAGAGAGAGAGACCTCGTTGTGGGCGCTCAGGGTCGTCCCTCCCGGCGAATCGAGTCTCCGCTCCCCTTCTCTTCCCCCCGCTGTCTCTTTTCTCGCGCGCACTGAGCCGTCGTATGCTTCTTCGATACTCAATGTATACGTATTAAGGTTTGTGTGCCTTTGACCAGGTTTGTCCTCGTCTCTTTTCGTTTCCATTGTAACCTTGCTCGATAAAAAACATGAGCCAAGGAGACTTCCATCCGTCAGGTATCGAGAAAAAGATTGTCTTGCCTCGGAGAAAATCTCTCTTCCTTTTTTTTTCCAGGGATGGTCCATTCGGATTCTAAATCTAGAATGGATCTGAAATCGAAAATAGAATGATAGCTTAACTTGGTCGCTAATCCTACTTCGGTAACTTGAAAAAAAAATTAAAATTCAGGAGACGCTCTTTTTTCCCTGGCCGATGGATGAAAACGACATTGTCTTGTGAGAAGGAGAGGTGCAATTTTGATTATTGGTTCCAACCGATTAACTCCATTTTGTGTTTGCTTCCGTGAAAAATAGTAACTCTGTGTTTTTCCTCCTCGAGGGGCAGGGCCAGTGCCAAAACGATGACTAGGAGGAGAGAAGAAGAGTTATAATTACGTATTAGCCTTTTTCAATGAATACGTTATGATTCAACGATATAATAATGTCGCTCGTTAACGGAATACTAAACTAATTGGAGAGTTAACTTAAGGTGGGCGATGTGATATCACAATGCCGATAGTAAGATCATTTATGAAGAAATCTCGAGTCATTTACCGCCTTCTCTTCCTTCGAAAATAGTGAAGTGGGGCATAATTCAATTGGATACGGTTTCCTGCTTCATTGAAAACTTGTTGCGACTTTCGTCTTTTGTTTCCAAAAACTTGCTACGTGATTTAAAAGTCTCTTTTTGGTTACATGACATATTTTAGACTAACGGTATCTAGTAAAATCGGTGTCATAAGAGTGCGTATCGCTTTGAGTGATTTCAACGGATTATCTAAAAATTGTATAAATTTTCGATTTTAGTTTCTTCATTCAAAATAGTGCTTGGCTTTTATGAAATAAAAAAAAGGGGAAAACGAAACCGTCAAGTCAAGTTTATATAGCCTTGCTTGAAATATTTTGCACGTGGTTCATTTCTTAATTAGTAGGAATTTTATACGGTAAATGAGCTTTTACTCTCTTTTTTTCATCTAAAGCGTCTTAAACTTTCACGATATAAAATTTTAATTAGCGTATTCACATACATATTGTTATAATTTTCCGAAATTATATAGGCTTTCGTATTTTGACGGGACATTAGAAAAAAAAATACTTGTGAATTAGACTTAATTCTGGGAATGGGAAAACTAACCACGGAGCGTGAAGCCCACGCTCTGTGAGTGCGACTGAGGTAACGACATTCCCCAGTACTGGGGAAGTAGCAGTACAGAGCGAGAAGACATTTGCCTAAGGCCGCATGTGGGTTGGCTACTCCTCCCCGACTTTCTCAAGCGGCGCATCTCCACGTGGCGCCACCCCAGCCTATCACTGCCCATATCTGGCCATACACGTGGCACCAGATCACACCCCCACCTTCAAATCTGTCTATTGTATGACGATCTCTGCAAGATAGGCGGATTAACTTTTGCAGATTGCCCATTTTAATCTTACTATATACTGATCGTGTGCATTTAAGAACGCGCCCTATTGAATTCGAATTTGTATATTTATTTCTTTCTCGGATGTACTTGACAATTCTCACTCAACCACATCAATTGTCCTGCCATGTATTTTCATCGTGACAAAGGAAAATTAAATCTTAAATCTTTAAATGTTTCGGATAGAATTAGCTTTCTCAAGAATAGAAGGTCATTATGAATCAGAGTATCCATATTCGCATTCGAGGAAAGTTCATCAAGTAAAGGGAATCTGATCCTTCTTGATGCGTATTTGTCAATCCTTATCCAAATGAGTGATGATCTTGCCATTGGTTTCATATGAAAATAGGATAATCAACTTTTGAGTTTATGGTTCATCTTTCGGATAGAGTTTTACCTCTCGAGCGAGCAAGGTCGTTCGTACAAATCGGAGTATGTTTATACTCCATTCAACGAAAGGTTCATCGATAAATGGAGTTCAATCCTTCTGGATATGTATTGGTTAATCCTCGTTCCAAAATGAGTGATGATCTTAACATTTGGTTTCATATCGAAAAGGAAAAATCAAATCTTGATTTTTTGAATGTTTTGAATAGAGTTTAGTTTTTTCAATAGTGCAAAGTCATTGACCATGAATAAGAGTGCGTGTATTTGCATCGAGGATATTTCATCGAGTAAAAGCAGTTTAATCATTTTCAGTATGTATTCATCAATCATTGTCCAATGGAGTGATATCTTACTTGTCATGTCGGAAAGAAAAATCCAATCTTGAGTCTTTGAATGTTCAATAGAGAGTCTAGCTTTCTCTAGGGATGGACATGGTTCCAAGGTAGAATTATATAGTTCCATGTTCAAAAAATTAGAGAATTGAATTTGACGGGTAAGTTTCAAATTTTAGTACTTTGAAGCTGGAACAAGTCTTTGTGTTTTTTATATTAATATCTTTTGCGCAATCTTTTTGGTTTTCATGGTGTCATTGATGAGTATGTAATCTAAAATCACCACTTTCAGTTTTCATTTTCGATAATATCCATGAACGAGACTTTCACTTTACTAATATTTCATGTGCTTTGCATGTCTAAATATGAGTTGGTTACGTCAATTGAACAGTAATGATGGTCATCGAAGTGATAATTCATTGCGGTCGTTAACTAAAAATAAATGAACTTAGGTAAATATTAGAATTGACCCTAAACTTGTGGTAGGGTAGATCGGCGTTTTCAGAGTATCCATGATAGGTTTCAAGTTCAAAAAATTGAGAAACCTATTCATAGTAGGTTTTTAGGTTCTACCTAGAAAACTCGAAACTTAGACCAACCTTGGGCTCACCCCAAGCTTTCTCAATAATGCAAGGTCGTCGAATATGAATCGGAATATATGCGTTTGCATTCGAGAAGAAAGTTCATCAAGTAAAGGAGTTCAATCTTTTCTCGGTGTATTTTTCGTCAATCCTTGTCTAAAAAAAGTGATGATCTTACTATTGGTTTTCATATCGACAAAGAAAAATCAAATCTCAAGTCTTTGATTGTTTTGGATAGAGTTTACATTGCTCGAGAGAGAAAATTACTAAAAAAGTTGTAAACCTATTATACTTGTGCCAATTTAATTTTAAATCTTTTAATTATGCTGGTTGAGTCATAAATTATGTTAGCTAAACATCGCTAAAGTAAACGCTGGCTGCCAATAAGTTGCACGGTAGGTACTCACTGCGAATAATTTTTTAATATTGTTAAGTGTTGATTTAGATTTATTAAATTTTATTTTCTACTTTTTTTTTAATTTGCGACCACAATACAAAAAGTAAGAATGAAGTACACGAAAAGGAAAAGAGAAAAAAAGAAAAATTAAGTTTTTAAATTTGCCATGTCAGCGCCTTGCCATGCCACATAGGACATCGATATCCAAGTCGTCGCTTTCCAGTCCAAAGTTAGCCTATTGGACTCACTGAAAACACACAATAATGATTATAACTCAATTAACCTAATTAAAAATGTTTAGAATTGAAATGCAATGGATTTTGCATTTTTTGGTAATATGATCCTTTTTTCAAGAGGGCAAGGTAAATCGTATAATCGTGAAGTGTACATATTCATTCGCATTCAAGGAAAGTTCATCAACGAAGAGAGATGTTTTTACCACTTGTCTCGTGTCAAAAAGGGAAAGTAAATCCTAGAGGAGTGTAGGATAATCCATTTGAACGGGCAAACATATGTTTTTTTTTTCTAGGAAAATGTTATGAATTAGAAGGCATCAAGGCTTCATTTATTTCGTGAAAATAAATAATTTAAAAATTAATTTATAAAATTAATTGCTCATGTTACTTGAAATAATTAGTCAATAAAAATTATTTTCATTATCGATAACAATTTATATCTAACACTTATGTGGATAATGAAAATAATTTATATTATTCATTTTTGCATGTGATATAAGTCTTCATTCATATAATAATATTTGTCAAATTATTTTCATTTTTTGCCGGGCAAACGCATCCAAAATAAATTAATAGTGGCAAGAGGGGATGAAGATAGAGCTAAAATGGTGCCAAATCTCATTAATGGTAATGCGGTAAAGCGTAATGCGAGGTTAGGTCAAGACGTGAACAAGCCACCAGTTATAGCTTTGAAGCATGAATTTTCATGCAAATCACAACTCTACTAAGACTAACCATTTCGGTCCTTTAGCAATTACCATAGCTAAATGCATTTTTTTTTTAAAGTTATGAACATCACACCACCGCATGAAATAATCACAAAGCACGGCAAAACATATCAAGGCCTTCATAAATCATCAGAGAAAATTAAAAAAATTAGAATATCGAAATTTTGATAGCGTGAACGAGATGATCCACTGTGCTATATATTTTCAGAATAAATCTTTATGCAAGAACACAATTCTACTTAAGCTGTCCGTTAGCAATTTATTTTCTATAATAATTAACGATAAATATTTTTATTATCTATAATAATTTATGCATAAATATTTTCGTAGAAGATGAAAATACATTTATTATTTAATTTCGTAAGCGATATCATTTTTAAAAAATTATTTATTAAATTATTTAATTTTGCGAAATAAATAGAGTGACGAATCAATTCGTATTTAAAACACTAATTACTAAATGCGAGCTGAGGTAGAAAAGGGTGGGGTAAAAGATAAGGTAGAAAATAACTTGCGAGCTGAGGAGGGAAGTGATCGCCTGCTAGGACAATCTGTGCATGCGCGCAGCGCAAAATCGCAGAACAAATAGAAGAAACCCACGTGTCAAACAATATCTGCCCCAGCTCGAAGATGTTTTTGGGAAGCGTGCTAGGGACTAGGGAGTATAAATTGAGCGGCGACGGGAGGGCTGGAATCGCTCAGCCGCGCTCTTCTTCCTTCCGGGTAAGACCCGAAACCCTAATTCCTCTCTCGGTGAGGCCGTCTTGCTCGATCCTGTTTTTTTTACTCCCTTCCCTCTCTCGTTCTGGAATGTTGGGTGTTGTCTTGATTCGATATGTTTTCCGAAGAGTCCAGTTGCTAGGGTTCCTCCTTGGGTCTGTTCGCACTGTGGATGTTGCTTGGTGTTTTGTTTTGGGGTGATTTGAGGGGGGTTCCCGTGTCTTGATTGGACGTAGCGTGGTTTTTTATGGGAGAGGTATGTGAACGCGGAGGTGCAAGAAACCTAGCTGTTTTACTTTCACTAGCATAGAATAGGAGAGTTTTTTTTTTTTTGTGAAGCGCGCTCCGGTATTGTTCATGTACTTTTTTTTTGTTGGATGCTTCTCGGCCGTGTTCTGTTTTGGAGCATGAATGTCGTGGGTTTCTGGTTTAGCAGCCGAGTGAGCCTCTGAGAGACGAATTCCAGATGTTTGTGGTGGCCCTATCTTGTGTTCTTTCTCCGAGCACAGTCTGTATATGCTGAAGGTGGATATATTGGTTCCATTTGTGCGTATTATGTTTTTTATGTAGATGGTCATAGGCTTCCTGTTCGTGGTTCATGTCTCGAGGAGTCCAGCACTTCTGTTGATTTCTTTACTTGTTGTATTATCATTTTCTTTGGGAGTGGTCACTGGTGTCAAGGGCCCATGTCCTCATTTGTATCATTATGGGAGTGACATCCACTATCGAATAAATCATTTGACTTGGCGGATTTTTGTGATTCGATGTTGATGCAGCCTCTTGGAGACAATTGACTATGCTTTCTGCAACAAGGTTGGAAATCTTTTGAAGCACAGTATTTCCCTGAATGGGCCTGCTTCTATGCTTACTCTATTCCGATGCATAGCGACCTCAACTAAGCTTTTTGTAGGAGTATTGTTCAATGTAGATTACAAATGCTTTGGATGTAAACTTGATTGTGCTATCCTTCCCCTTATCTGCTATTCCCAGTTCAGGTCTTTCTTATGGAACGGATGACCCACTCCTCTTAAGGATGCGTTCTCAAGCTTCGGTGACGTGGTTGAAGGTGAGTTTTACTGTCAATGGCTCTCTTTTTGTTGTGTTAATGGTAATTTATCTTCTTAGCATATAATCTACGATGTGTACTTCCTCCCAGCGATAAAATATCTGCCGTATAATAACGTCTAATTGGCTTTCTTTGCTGACTTAGTTTCCTTGGCACCCACTTTTTTTTTGGGTCAACCCTTGGCATCCCTTTGTCCCTAGATTGAGAATATTGTTTTCCTTATAAGGAAAAAAAAGAGACTAGCACCAAGTATTATACAGTGGGAAACCTGTGGCAATAAAAGGAGAAATTACATTGTGGACTCGATGGCAGGGCTCTAGAGATGGCGCACTTTACTGCTCTTTCCCCTCAATCCTCATTCCCCCCTCGTCTATCTGAACTTCAGATCTTCAGATTTGCTTGTTTTATTTTAAATTAGATTGATTGAGGTTGCTACTTCTTAAAGATAATTTTCTGGTAAATTTTTTCATCTTTCGTTTGTTATCATGGTTGCAGCCAGGGTAATAACAGACAGAGATTCAAAGATCTAGGGGTTTTGGGATTTGTCAATTTCTCTAGCGGTGAATCTGCCAGCTCAGCATTGTCAGCCATGGACGGTCAGGTCAGCATTGTTTTTAGAAATCGATAACATGTCTGTTACATAATCATTATGATTTCTCACATGTGAGTCTTTTCAGGAGCTTCTGGCACGGAGTCATCCGTGTAAGCTATGCACATGAGAGACCCTAGTGGCAACCGAGGTTTTGTGTGGCACCTATAGTGGCGGTATGGTAGCAGAGCGGTGGAGATGGCGGATTTTGAGCAATTACCTCCATCTCAGCTTTTACTTGCTCTGATCAAGGTGACTTAACATTTGGATATCTGTACTAGTTTTTGGATCAGGTGGTTTGGATTTCTTCATACTAGCGGGTTGTCTTGTGCGCAATTTGTGAATTTGCTCTGAGTTGATATAGCTGCTAAATAATTTGTTGTTTGTTGCAGGATATCTGTATTTTGTCATTGCTTTAAATAGATGTTAGCGTTGAACGACGAACCCGATTGAAGAAAAAGAAGAGGAAGAAAAAAAGAGTATATCCCAGAGCTTTGGTCAGTGTGTATTTTTTGGTTCTTCGTTCTGTCCCCGTGAAGATGCTGTTCTGCTATCAGAAACTCCCTTGCAGCGTATGCGACGTTTTTCTACTCTGCAAAAATGGTTTCCGAGAGAGAGAGAGAGACCTCGTTGTGGGCGGTTCAGTGTTGTCTCCCCGACGAATCGAGTCTTCGTTCTATCTTGCGTACGCCGTCGTTTGCTTCTTCGATACTCTCCCCCCTCCCCCCTCTCTATCTCGCGTACCCTTACGGTGTCGTTGCTTCTTCGATACTCCCACGTAACATAAAGCTGTCATCCGCCATCGGTGTTAAGGTTTTTGTACCTTTGACCACGTTGTCCTCCATCTCTTGTACTGGAAAAGCACATGAACAGCGTTTGCACACGGGTACTGTTCGTTAAGTATGTAGTTCATACACGTGGCACCAGGTCACGCCGCCACCTTCAAATCTGTCTATTGTACGATGGTCTCTCCAAATAAGGTCGAATTGACTTTGGCAGATTTTTCTCTTTTGATCGTCCTATATAAGTAAGACCTGATCATGGTGTGCATTTAAGACCTACCCCATTGAATTTGAATTCGTAGATTTATGCTTTTTTCTTGGTGTACTTGACGATTCTTGCTCAACCAGAACAATTATCTTACCATGTATTTCATTGTAAAAAAGGAAAATTAAATCACGAGTATTTTCGAATGAATTAAAGTATGCATTTCGAGGGGAAGTTCAGCGAATAAAGGAGTTCAATCAGGCTTGAATGTTTTGGAGAGAGCTCATATGAATCAAGAGAATGGTATTTGCCTTTCAAGGAAGTTCATTGAGCAAATGAGTTCAATCGTTCTCGGTGTGTACTTGTTTAATCCTCGTCTACACGAGTGGTGATTTTGCCATTGGTTTTATTGTCCAAAATGAAAAATCGAATCTCGAGCCTTTGAGGGGCTTTGGATAAACTTTAGCTTTCTCAAGACGCAAGGTCCTTCATACGAATAGGAGTATTTGATTCGTGTTCAAGGAAAGTTCATTCAGTGAAAGGGGTTCAATCCCTTTTTGTGTGCATTCGTCCATCCTCGAACAGAAGAGTGACGATCCTACCATTTATTTTGTGTCAAAAAAAGAAAGTAAATTCTATAAGAGTGTAGGATAATCAATTTGAATGGCATGCACATGTATTCTATTTGAGGAAAACGTTATGAATTCGAAGGCGTTAAATACAAGAAAAAAGCCACCAAAATTTCCATACTATGTCATTGCGATACATTTGTCCTGATTCTTTTTCCATCATAAAAAATCCAAAACTATGGCCAGTACGATGAACCATAAGAATTACCAAAAGGTCTTGCATCAATTTACAATGTTCCAATTTAATCATAATTTTTTTTGCCAATTGAGTACTAACATTTTGCAACTTTGACGTTGACAATTAAAATAATTCCCTTTGTCTTGCTCTTTCTTTCTTTTGTCTTTCCTTCCTTTTCTAAGGCTCAGACCTATTGAGAGGGCACAACAGAAGTTTAAGCCTGTTTATATCTAGTTAGACTCCTTTTACTCAAAAATTTAAGCCAATATGTTATGAATTAACTGAGATATATTAATACTCAACACCACGTCAATTTTTTGATGTGAGATTTCTCTAATACAACTCACACCCCCTAAAAAAAGCTCGAAATCGTACCTTGATGACATATTTATCCTCATCAAGGTTCCGTCAGATGATTTTTAGTCGATTGTTTTTATTTCACTTAAGCTACATGGGCATTATGTTAATACCATTTGCTTTCTAGCGTCCATAGAGATAGATTTTTCAATGTTCATTCATATTTTTGACCGTAAATGTGTCACACCGGTGCAAAATGAGACTGCAGGCGCTGTTTCGAAAGCATGACCGCACGCGGTCCCCCTCTTCTCTTCACACCCAAAACCCTAGAAAATGAAAATGGAAAGAAAAAGAAATTAAAATGAAATTACCAATTCAGTCCTAAACCTATTGTAATTGTGCTGTTTCAGTCCTAAACTTTTTTTTTGGCCAAATCAGTCTTAACCTTTTGTAATTGTTCCATTTTAGTTCATCCGGTGAGTTTTGGCCGGCCGGCGCTGACGTGGACGCCGGCCTGCCGGCGATAGAATATTTTAATAATTTTTTGAATTTTTTATTTTTATTTTTATTTTTATTTTTATTCCTCACCCAGCCATCTCTCCCTCAGCCGCGCCGGCGGCGAGGCGAGGCTGAGCCCCGCCATGGCCGGGCGAGGCTTGACCTCGCAAGCCCAGATCCGCCTCGCCTCGACCTCACCTCGCCTCGCCTCCCCCTTGCCTTGCCCCTCGCCTCAAGCCTCGCCTTTGCCGCCTCGCCTCGAGCTTGGCTGTCACTGGGCGAGGCAACACCGGCGAGGTGAGGCCGAGCCTCGCCCGGCCATGGCGGGGCTTTGGCCTTGCCTTCGCTGGCGTCGCCTTGCCTATCGACGGCAAGGTTGAGCCCCGCCATGGCCTGGGGAGGCTCGGCCTCGCCGGTCGTGCGTTCGGCCGGCGAGCGACTGAGGGAGAGATATTTGGGAGGAAAAAAATAAATAAAAAATAAAAATAAAAAAATTCAAAAAATTATTAAAATATTTTATCGCCGGCCGACCGACGTCCACGTCAGCGCCGGCCGGCCAAAACTCAGCGGATGGACTAAAATGGAATAATTACAAAAGGTTTAGGATTGATTTAGCCAAAAAAAATTTTAGGACTGAAACGGCACAATTACAATAGATTTAGGACTGAATTGGTAATTTTCCCCGATAGATTTTTCAGTGTTCATTCATATTTTTGACCGTAAATGTGTCACACCGGTGTAAAATGCGGCTGCAGGCGCTGTTTCGAAAGCATGACCGCACGCGGTCCCCCCTCTTCTCTTCACACCCAAAACCCCCAGAAAATGAAAATGGAAAGAAAAAGAAATTAAAATGAAATCCCGAGCTCGAAGATATTTTGGGAAGCAGTGCCGCGAAGTATAAATTGAGCGCTCGGCCGCGCTCTTCTTGCTCGTTCCTGCTAAACCCCTAAGCCCTAATTCCATCTCTCAGGTGAGAAGCAGTCTCGCTCGATCCTGATTTCATCTCCCTTCCTCTGTCGTTGTTGAATGTGAAAGCTGGTTGTGCGCACCGTGTGTGGCTGTTGCGTGTTTGGGTGGGTCTCGCATTCGAAATGGTTTCGGGAGAGTCTAGTTGTTACGTTCCTCTTTTTCGTTCAGTACTGTCGATACGCTCGTTGCTTACCGTTTTGTTTTGGGTGATTTGAGGAGGGGTCCCGTGTTTTGATTGGACGTAGCATGATATGGCGGGGCGAGGCATACGAACGCTGGGGCGCAGGAAACCTGGCTGTTTTACTTTCACTATCATTGGAATAGGAGAGTAGTTGGTAAGAGCGCGCTCCGATATTGTTCCTGTGGCTCGGAGAACTTGATTATCTGCTTCTTGGCCGTGTTCTGTTTTGGTGGATGAATATGGTGGGTTTTTCGTTTAGCGGCCAACTGATGCCCTGAAAAACAAATTCTAGATGTTTGACGGGTGTCTTGCTTTGTGTTCTTCCCCTGAGCGTAGTCTGTATATGCTGAAGGTGGATACGTTGGTTTCATTTTTGCGTATCATTGTTTTTTTTTTTTATTTTATGTAAGAATGGTCATGGTTCCTGTTCATGGTTCTTGTCTTGAGGAGGTGGAGCACCTTCTGTTGATTTCTGTGCTTGTTGTATTATCATTTTCTTTGGGAGCGGTCAATTGGGTCAAGAGTCCCATTTCCTCATTTGCAATAATTATGAGGGTGACATACACTATGGATTAAAGCATTTGACTTGGTGGATGTTTACGATTTTATGTCGATGCAGCCTCTTGGAGCAGCTGGTTCATTACACAATCGACGATGGCTTTCCGCAACAAGTTGGAAATCTTTTGAAGCAGAGTAATTTCCCAGAATGGGTCCGCTTCTATGCTAAAGTCTGTTCGATACATGGCGACTGCAACCAAGCTTTTTGTAGCAGGTAATGTTCAATGTAGATTACAAAGTTCTTTGGATGTATACTTGATTTGTGCTATCGTGTCCCTCATCTACTATTCCATACCTCAGGTCTTGATTATGGAATGGATGACCACTCTCTTAAGGATGCGTTCTCGAGCTATGGTGAGGTGGTTGAAGGTGAGTTTAACTGTCAATGGCTCATTTGTTTTTGGTCATGGTGTGGCATTTATTTTCTTAAAATATACTCTATGTTGCGTACTTCCGCGCAGCGATGCAACGATATCTGCTGCATAATAAAATCAATCGGCTTTCTTTTGCTGACTGGGTTCCTTGGCACCCACTTTGGGTCCCTACATTGAGAAAGCTGTAGCTTATAAGAATAAAAAAAGGAGCACAAAGTGATTGTTCAGTGGGAAACCGAGGCAATAATGGAGAAATGACGTTGTGAAACTTGATAACAGGGATCTGCACACTTGATCGACAGATTTTGTTATTTGTTACCGATTCTTTCCCCTCCACCCTCTCCTCCACCCCTTATCTCTGAACTTTAGATCTTCAGATTGCTTATTTTATTTTAAGTTTTATCGATTGAGTTGCTACTTCTCAACGATATTTTGTGGTAATATTTCGTCTTTCGTATGTTATAATGGTTTGCAGCCAGGGTAATAACAGACAGAGATTCAGGAAGATCTAGGGGTTTTGGATTTGTCAATTTCTCTAGCGGTGAATCTGCCAGCTCAGCAATCTCAGCCATGGACGGTCAGGTCAGCATTGTTCTTGGAAAATGGGTAACAGTCTGTTACATAATCATAATGATTTTTCACATGTGAGTCTTTTCAGGAGCTTCATGGACGGAGTATTGCTGTAAAATATGCAAATGAGAGACCCAGTGGCAACCGAGGTTTTGGTGGTAGCAACTTCGGTGGCGGGTATGGTAGCAGAGCCGGTGGGGATGGCGATTTTGAGGCATTTACTTCCATTTCAGCCTTTACTTGCTCTGATCAAAGGTTGCTTAACCTTTTTGAATATCTGTACTAGTTTTTGGATCTGGTTTGGATTTCTTCATTTAGTGGGTTGTCTCGTGCGCAATTGTGAATTTGCTCGAAGTTGGTATACCACTAAATAATTTGTTGTTTGTGCAGGATATCTGCTCTTGTCATTGCTTTTAAATGATACTTGGCCAATGTCTCCCTACCCTTTCCCTGTAGACAAGATCTAGTGTCGAGACATCATAGGTTGTAACATCCTTCATTCTGTTGGGCAGTTTTCATCCCCTACCCCCAATCCTCCCTAAGACACGAATTGTCGAATTTCCTTTCTTCTCCTTTGTCCTAATGGGTTCGTGACCATTAGGCCACTTCCCCCTGGCCGAAATCATTAGCTTCTTTAGATGATATTGTACATGCATTTTTTTTTTAGAGCTTAACATCAACATTATCTTTATCTCAAACCAGTTGGGATCGGCGGTCGATAAACCCGAAGCGAAAAGTTTAAAGGGTTCATCTCATAAGGGATAGCTCTTTTTTTTACGGCCGGTTCGCTACGCCTGATGCCAAACCTCCTCCTTTATTCTGGCTTGGGATAGGCTATGTAAGCATACATAGGCGGAGTTGCATTTCTTCTATAGCTATGCTGGGGAACTCAAATCTGACCTAGTTGAGTGTTTACATTTGATTCCGATCAAAGTCCTGCAATTCTACGACATTTGGCAGGAAACTGGCCAACCAAATAAAAAAATCGACTCATATCATGACCGATCTCTTTCATAACTGTAAAATCCCAATACTTGTCAAGAGTCATTTATTGGTACTTGGCCTTCTAGTCCTATTAAATATCCCGAGAACAGGTGTTTAGACATGGGTTCTGGAGTTTTATCAACAGAAGCATCATATTTGCGGCTGTGGAAATGGCAATTACCATCTTCTATTGCTGGCCTTGGGGGTTTTGCTGGATGGATTAAGCTTTGTACTCGTTTTTGTCTTTTGATTTGGTTCTTTTGTATTTGTAGCTCAAGTTTTTTGCTGTTAGGGGTAATTTTTCATTTTCCCGACGTAATATTCTCATGTTGGGGCCCTTTTAAACTTCTGCCAGTAAGCAAAGGGAGACAAATCATTATTAGGTTTTCATCTCCATTTAACTAATGTTGGGGTTTTATTCAAGTACGTTCTGTGTTGCTGTGACCTGAGGAATCACTAAGCAGTGAATGCATTTTTGTAGTCCTGACTGTCAAAGTATGCTTTGGGTTTTTTACTCTGCTCTATCATGCGAAGGAGAGAATATTTAGTGGTTTGCAAGCACAACATCAGCCATTGAAGTGGCATGATTTTTCATTTTGAACCAATTAAAATTTGACATGTATGTACTTATATGGATTTATTTAAGCAAAATAAAATTTCCCAATCCACCTCAGATTTCCTTCTCTTGCGACGTTTGCTCCTCCATCGCCGCCCACCTTTAGCCCAGCCTTCCAATCTAACTCTGACGCTGCCAATGTCAGAGTTGCTGGCGGTGCGTCCAAGCAACACACTGGGCATCCAAGCCTCTACGTCGACCACTGCTGGAGCCATGGTCACAGATTTGGAACCTGTTGCGAGGAACTCACGGACTGCTAAGCTTCTCCTCTGTCGTGCTTTTGGTCGGCTCCGCCTTCTTTTGTCGTTGTTCGCAAGTTTGGATTGGAGTTGACTGGAGTTGTGCCTCCGGATTTGATCTCGTCGAGGCCGCATGCATGAACAACGAGCTCAAACAGGGAAGAAAAACAGAGGAACAAGGTAGACATTGGGAGCTTGAATGCAGTTCATGGCGGGCTACTCCGCAGGTGGGGGTTGGCCTAGTCAAGGCGTGGGCCGCTGCCAGTGATGACGGCTGGTGAGGAGCGGCAGCTGTGAGACTCCGGCCAGATGTGAACCCTAGTGAAATTGCAGGCAGGGAGAGGGGGAGGCAGGGAAGGAGAGGGGAGGAGGACGGAAAAATTTATTTGTTTGTACATTTTAAATTATTCATTTTTGTATGTATATATTTTTATTTCAGGTCATATCCATGTGTCAAGCTGTAATTGGATATAAATAAAAACACGCACACCATGTTAGCGGCTGATGAGGCGTTCGCAAATTTCTCCTTTCATTAGAAGGACTTATAGTAAATGAAGCTTGTAACCACCAATCCGAATCCATTATTGACTAACACTCATGGAGCAATTTTAGAAGGGAGACTCGTACGAGTGAGCTGCTCTTAAACAATTACAAGGAACCCAAATGACGCTCGCCAACTGTTTGCGCAAATTTCTACAAGTGAAGTGGCTTAGCAATTGTGATATTTCTGCAAATGATATTGCTATGGAAGGAAGGAAACAAAATTAAAACCCTTGAACTCAGGTTGTAGTCGCACCGTTCTGATATTATTATTATTATTATTATTATTATTATTATTATTATTATTATTATTATTATTATCTGTCGTAGCTTGAATTGGGATTGAGATTTCAATATAGAAGAAAGCTCCACCACCACCACCACTCGGCGGTCTCATTCTTTAGCGATAACAGGTCTCTCTTATGTGGATATTGCCTATTTTTCTAGGCAAATTTCTTGTAATTGGTTATGACTAAAGAGGTGGTAAATTTCCTAACTACATTTTCACGTATATGCGGCGGATTATTCCTAATCCTATAGCTAGCTTGCTTATTATTGGTATAAATGGGTATGACGTCACTTTTTTTAAATAACTAAATTTGTTTTCAATTTATCCTTCTTTTTTCAATGGTTAATTTTTTTTATTAGAGCTTCCAAAGAATAATAGCATCGTGAAGAATTTGAATTTAAAATTGGCGTGACATTTGCTAATGAGGATGAAGCTCATGATATATACAATGCATATGCAATTTGCAAGGACTTTGGAATGCGAAAAAAGGGCAAAAGGAAAACAACAGTAAAGGAATATTGTGGAGGTGCACATTTGTTTGTATTTGTGAAAGCACTCTCCACGAATCCTACCTCATGAATAAAGAGATATTTATAGAATGGTGAATAGAACCGGATGTCAAGATTGCATTAATTCTACTGGTAGGTGGAGTTTGGATGGTCACTGAGTTCAAGGATTCTCGCAATCATTCTTTCATTGATGATGGACAAAAACACTTGATACGGTCATATTGGCACATTATAGATATTAGTAAAAGTAGTTTGACTTATGATGGGGCGCGTATAAGGGCTACAAAGAACATTCCTACCTTAGTGGTGAAGCGGGAGGACCAAATAATCCTGGGTTCACTTTACGTAGTTAAAGAAATGTAATGAGGAA
Organism: Psidium friedrichsthalianum; assembly: GCA_019149425.1. Taxonomy (NCBI): domain Eukaryota; kingdom Viridiplantae; phylum Streptophyta; class Magnoliopsida; order Myrtales; family Myrtaceae; genus Psidium; species Psidium friedrichsthalianum. The sequence continues at coordinate 44,086 of JAGVVM010002156.1, forward strand.
GAGAGGAATTTCAATATATTTCGATGCACATAGAAAAGAGAACATGGAGCCTCTTTATAGGCTTTATTGCATGACTATTTGAACTAATAAATGAACATGATATAAAAAATAATCAATTAAGGATATGCAATATCAAAGAGAGATATATGCATAATCCTGACAGATGTGCAGAATCAAGTAAATATCCTAATATCGCTAACATCCTCTCTTAAACTCAAGGTGACTAAGTTAGCTTGTTTGAAATGAGGTGAACAATGCCAAGAAAACTTTTTTCTCCATGACATCAGCACTCAACAATGGGTTTGGTGGATCCAAGGCAAGGTAGTGCGTGAGGTGGCGTTTGACGGTTGCTTGTGGTGAAACTTCTAGAGTTAGTCGGTCTGAGGGCGTCAAGTCTGATGGTGGTATTGGCTTCTAGAAACGACTCATGAAAAGTCAAGAATCGGAGGGGAAAAGCAAGCGGTCGATGTAGCTAGCTTGCGAAACAGTAACTGAGCGACGTGATCTATATGGTTGGCATCGTAGCGTGAAGTAACCTATGCGACTGACTTGAAAAAATAGTTACTGAATGACGTGGCCTATGTGACCGGCATTGAAAGAGTCACCTTTGTGATAAAGGCTCAACTTGGCAACACGTCGTCGACGTCGTAGCACGACCATCGTGGTGCTAACTCAAATGAGAATGAGGCACTCTGTGAGCACTTTCGAGGGATAGGATGGCTTTATTTTGCTAGGATGATGTGAGGGTGCAAATTGAGAATGATGAAACGTGAATAGAATTGGAAATTCTTGTGGTGCATCGAGCTCGATGACGTTGTGAACAAAAATATCCAACACCGAAAGGGGAATCGAGGAAGAGCAAATTCAACTTCGTGATACAACGATGAGATGACACAAGTAAGTTGTAATCTCAAATATGACCTCCTAGCTATGCCGCAATAGATGAGTGCTCGTAAATATTTAGGCATTGCTCAAATAAAATTACCAATGTTCCATGATAATTTATAAAAATAATTAAAATCTTTCGGTCTGGTTTGGGCGGTCGGTTCGGTCTTGTATTCTTGGGATTGAAGAGTCGAACAATGATTCTAATTTTAAAGATCGAGAACCGGACAACCCGTTCTTTGGAATCGGGAATCGGATACTGATTCTAATTTTAAGGATTGAGAACCAGATAGCTCGCTCTCTGGAATCGGGAATCGGAACCTTGGTTTGGTCGATCCGACTTGCTCATCTTTAAATATCCTAATATCACTAACAATATTGAAGTTGTTTTCCCACATTGCTTAACAATACGTCCTATATGCTTTTTATATTCACATGATCTCTCTCCATCTATCAGCTTACACTTTTTTATTGGACTTTTTAACATGGTATCAGAGTCAGTATCATTTCTTTTGCAAATGTATGTCCACCCTCAATTAGTTAAATTCCACCCCCCTCCCAATTAGTTAAATTCTATGTACTGCTCGTAATTCGGCTTGCACATAAGAAAGGGCGTTGCAGTTGTTGGTCCTATATGCTCTCATTCATTTTGGATTGGACTTTCTGACATATGTGATTGTAAAAAATATGTACAATCAAAGAGAAGGAACCTGATTAGTGCGGGTGATTATCAAGGTCTCATTAACCATTTTAATCGCTTACAATTGAACTTTCTAACATACATTATTGTGCTTACAATTGAACTTTCTAACATACATGATTGTCAAAGTTATGTACAATCAAAGAGAAGGAACCTGTCCAACCAAAAGAGAGAGAGAGAGAAGGAGCTTGATTAGGGTGGGTAATTATCAAAGTCTCGTTAACCATTTTAATTGCTTGCAATCAAATGGAAGCAATTGTTTTTTTGTACATTTTAGCTGGATAATGAATAGAGATTGACCATTTTTTTTTTAATCTAATCGTGGTGTGTCCAAGTCGGATTATGAAAGTTTGGATATGTGGTGGTATTTGATACCACCTTGCCAAATGAATAGATACAACATGACATGTGCACCTTTTATTGGCTTGAATCATCATTGGAAGAATGTTCTCTTGGTGCATTTCTATTGGAAGAAACTATTGTTTCATTTGTTTGGGCATTTCAATCCTTTTCAAAGGTAATGGGCAATAAATCACCAAAATTATTCTCATTGATCAAGATCATGCCAAAGCAAATGCCATTAAAACTAATTTTTTTAAATACTGATTATCGTTTGTGTATATGGCATATTGGGAAAAATGCTACGCTGATATTGCGCATCTTCTTGAAAGACACAGGGGTTGTTGAATTTCCTTCCTACCCCTTTGTACTAAGGGTTTTGTAACAATTAGGCCACTGCCCTGTGGCCTAGTTGAGTGTTTACAGTTGGATTCCCGATCAAAGTCATTAGTTTCTTGAGACGATGATATGGATGCATCTATATTTCTTCTATAGCTATACCACATTATGTTAAGGAAATAAATCTGACCTAGTTGAGTGTTTACAGTTTGATTCCAGTCTTGCAATTATATGACATTTGACAGAAAATTAGCCAACAAATTACTAATCTGACCCAAGTCATGACTGATCTCTTTCATAACTGTAAAATCCAAAACTTTGCCAATAGAGTCATTTAGTGGTTGTTGACCTTCTAGTCCTATTCAATATCTCAAGAACAAGTTTTTAGACATTGGTTTTGGAGTTTTATCTGCAGAAGCATCATGTTTGCGGCTGTGGAAATAACCATCATAATCTTCTATTGTTGGCCTGGGTTTTTGCTGGCTGGATTAGATTTGTTTGTGCTTTTTTTATTGTTGTTGTTTTGTTGTTTGATTTGGTCCTTGTATTTTTAGCTCAAGCTTGTTGCTGTTAGGTAGGGGTAATTTTTCATTCTTCTCGACATAATATTCTCGAATTGGGGCACTTTTAAACTTCTGCCAGTAAGGAAGCGAGACAAATCATTGTTGGATTTTCTTCTCCCATTTGACTAGGATGATTTGTGACAGTCTGAAAATTCGACCCATTTTATCGGGAATTTTCTAAAGGAATGGAAATACTTCGTTTAATACACTCTGGTCGACGCTCACTCAGGATTAGCTACCCTGAGATGGCCAACCGAAGGGAAAGGCTATCTGGGAATTTTCCCAATCAGCCGCCCGTTGGTCTGAGACTGAGGCAGAGTCGGTATTTATGAAATTGACCACAAAATGAAATCCGACACTGGACAATCGAATCAGTAGATAAACACAATGAAGGAAGAAATTGGTTTTCAGAAGTTGTCGCCCGAAGGGCCGACAGCCGGTGCACGTCGAGAAGCAAGACGTGAATAGAAAATTACCAGACAATGCCCCGGTAAATGCTCAGTCCTTAGAATTAGATAATTAGGATTTTTGAGAGCGAATGCGGTAGATCGAAAACCAATTCCAGTCCGAAATTTCGTTCGCGCTCGAGACCCGATCGGTGCATTTGGCACGTAAATCGAGGCAAGTCAAATCAGTTGTCACATCAATCAAGTGTCAAATCAATCATTCATCACATCAATCATGGCACAATTCCCCATGCAATCCATCAAGTCAATCAACCCATCAATGTCACTATTTGACCTAACCCCACTTACCCTTTTATTTTGAATTTTGGTTATATAACCATTATAATCCCTCACTCTCTCTCCTCCCTCACCATTCGGCCGGCCACCTCCCTCCCTCTCTCCCGAACTCTCTCTCGGTTGCTCCCTCTCGCCCGTAGCCGCCGTGAAGCCGCCGTTCCGTCGTTGCGAGCCGTCCGCCTCGCCGTCGTCACTTCCATCATCTCCACCCGTCGCCGCCCCCTCCGTCCCTGTCTCGGTAAGCCCCTCGTCCCTTCCTTCCGTGGCCATTTGGCCCTTGGTTGGGGGCCGAGCCGATCTCACCGTCCCTCTCTCCCTCGTTCGTCCTAGCTCGCCCGCCGGCCACTGTCCCCAACGTCATCATCTCCGCCACCGTCGGCCACCGTCCCCCACCCCACGTCGTCACCGTGACTTGGTAAGTCTCCCAAGCCTCTTGTCTTTCATTTTCGCGACTTGTAGCTCCCCGAAGAAACCCGACCCGACTCCTCCTCCCTTGCCGTCCCGTCGTCGTCGTCGTCGGCATGGGGACTCCGGCCACCGCAGCTGGCCCCGTTCGAACCCTCGGCCCTTCTAACGTGAATGCTACCTTGTTTAGAGCCCTTGGGCCGTGTGGACCGCCGAGACCAGCCCCCGCCACCGCCTCTTCCTCCGGTGGGCCGCGAGCGCCAAACCGGCCCATTAGGCCTCCCGACGTCGCCGAAGCCATCACCGCCCCATACCGGTAAGCTTCACTCTCTAATCTTGGCTTAGGCTAGTTGTATGTGTGTATGGATTGTGGTGTTAGTGGCTAATTAAAGGTGATTAGTGTGTAATATGTGTAATTAAGCCTAATGGGCTTTAGGCTAATCGGGTGTGGATAATGGGCCGTGCGCGTGGGCTTGGAGAGATTGAATTTGGGCCATGAAATAACTTTAGTGGGCTGCAATTGATGGTGTGGGCGTGTGGACTCATGGGCCAAAACAAGTTAATGGGCTAGGGATCTAATTCCATGATAATTGGGCCAATTTGGAACTCTTGGGCCCAAGTTTTAATAATGGGCCACATATGGACGAAATTTGAATTAAATAGGCCCAAATCATGATATTAAATATTAAAAAAAAATAAGGCCCAATAATATACTTGGGCTTAGGATAACAAATTGGGCCAGAAATGGTCAAATTGGGCTTAATAGGCTAACCTTTAGAAATGGGCTTGGGCCTTGCACGAATTTAATATATAAATGGACCGAATTATATATTTTAATTTAGGAAATGAATTATGGGCCTTGAACCTTAGAACGGGCCTTAGGCCCACTCGAACCTAAATAAATTAATTAGGTCCTAACCTAAGCCAAGCCTAATTTAATTAAACTCAAAGGTTTATTAAAACACTAAATCATTAATCGTGGGTTATTAATTCCCTGGGAACTAACCTAGCTACTGTTTCGACTTATTGCGGGGATTGTCTGGATCGAGTTCCAATTTTGGGTTCCCGAGATAATGTTTAAACAGGTTGGGTTTTACTTGGGGAAACTGATTGTAGAGCACTGGGCCTACGTGATACTATTTCTGACAACGTAATAAGTTGCTCGTATTATTTTTATGTGCTCTGTTCCAGTATTTATGTACCATTGCGCCTGCTCTGTGATTGAATCGCTGCTTGCAACTATCTGGGCCCAGCATACATTGAAGCATGGCATGAGTCACCAGAGATTTGACATGAGAAGGAGCCCAGAGGCGTTGATACGCGGGAAATGGGAGAGAAAGGGGTAACCAACGTAAGGCGTCAGAAACGCAGTTGTGGCATTTGCCGAGTGGCACTGTTGGATGAGCCCTATGGGAATTGGAGAGATAGGCGGGCATGATCCATTGGGATCCGTTATGGCCGATTGAGGCCTGCATCATTGGCATATGGCATTATGGCTGACTGTTTATTCTTGCCCGTCTGTGTTGTATGATCTGCATTGCTATGCTTAGCGCGTTTGCTTATGCGTTGGGGGTCTGGTACCGAGGGTAACTGAGAGTGTCTGAACCTTGGACCACAAACCCTAGTTTGCTGGATAGGACCAACCCCACTAGTATACTCTATCCTACGCTAGGATTAGTGGTGAGCTTGCTGAGTCCTCGACTCACGGGCGGTGGTTGCCCTTCTTTTTCAGATCCAGGTTACCCGTGATGGCAGCGCCCCCCATGCTTTTTGGATTACCAGTGCAGATGGATACCCAGGTCACCCTCCATTTTGATATGCATGCCGCGATGTGGCATAGGCACGTGACGACTGTACTAGTGGATCAGGGTGGACCCTACCTTGTACCCCATAGGTTCGAGGCATGGTTTAGAGAGGGCCTTTATGGTTTTGAGGGACCCCAGAGGGACTCTCCGATTCCTATGGAGGAGGACCCGTTCTTTCTGCAGCCTGCCGAGTATGGTGGCGTGGTGATCGATCCCGACCCGCTGTAGGAGATGCCGTTCCCCGGACGTTCCGAGATTGACGGCCATGAGGAGGGTGATGCCATGGACACCGACGAGGAGGACCCCGAGGAGGACCCGGAAGAGGATCCCGAGGAGGATCCCGAGGAGGAGCCTGAGGAGGACTGAGTCCTACTGTCGCTGGTTTAGACTTTTGGAGATAGTGTGAGCGTGGGTGTCTTGACCGTAGATTGTGATTTTCTTTTGGGGGTCTGTACTTAACGCTCATCATATGTATATATTGATGTTTGTGCCCCTTTGTTCGTACTATCCCTCTGTTTGTATGCATGAATGTATGGTTAGGAGGCACGCTTCCGCAGGTTCGTAGGATGACTGATGGACGCGTCGTCTGGTTGCGACGAAGAGACTCCCTGGGCCGTCGCGTACCGTAAACCAGGCGAGCGCGAGTAAAATTTTAAACGGTATGAGCGGGATGCCGTGGGCCCGTAGGGTTCGGGGCGTGACATGATTTGATCTTGAATCTTTGAGTATGTATTGAAAATCACTTTGAACTCTGCGTCAAACATGCCAGGGAATGTTGGGGTCTATTCAAGAATGTTTCGTATTGTTGGGACCCCAAGAATGACTAGGAAGTGAATGCATTTTGCGGTCCTGATTTTCGAAGTATGCCTTGAGTTTTTTTACCCTGCTTTATCATATGAATGGATATCTTTTGAGGATGCCGGTTTCTCTCATGTTTTGACCATTTCATTATGTGATGGTTTCTTTTGCTCGCCGATGGTAATGATGGTGGCATGGATGGTGATAAATTTATGGAATAGGGATTTTGCGAATCCAAAACCCAATTCGGATTTGGTACTGAAATTAAAATACTATGAAGTATGAACTAGATTCGGCTTGACGCCAGCACAAATACTGACACCGAAGATATATTGTATAGTTTGCATGTTCGAGTAATTTCAGCCCGTTATATTTTGAAAGTTCAATCAATTAATTCTTATTCATTATTATAGTTCAACTCTCCAAAATAGAGAGGTATTTCTGGAGTAAATCACCATCAAAATGGGAGAAGGAGACGTAACATTGTATCTTCAGTTGATGCTAGAGTTTGGGTTTACTGTTGCTCATTTGCTCCGAGCAATTTCTGGCAATATATCTATCCTATGTTATTAGATAAATAAATCATTAACTATTTTCAATTCGGTAAGAAGTAATTCCAACTATTAAGTTTATGAAAAGATAGTCGAAGTATCCGAGGAGATAGGATCTATGTCCGGTCCACAACTGTGTTCATATACCTTTATCTTTGGAGGCTCAAGCGGAGGCTTCGCTCAATAAGAATTTGGAATAGTGAATGTGTCATTTATATTCCTAAATCTTTCATTCGAATTACCATTCTATAAATCAATCTAATTTGAATTTTATAAAATAGAGCGAATATTCTATGGATTCATTATTCAGTTTAAATATTAATTAAAACTGAAAATAAGCAAAAAAAAAAAAAATTTTGAACGTAATGAAACTAAATAAATCAAAAGAAATAGAAGTAATACGAAGTAACTATCTTTTCAGGAAGTGATTGATTTGCTTGGAAAAGAATTTGAAATAGTTAATATCACCAAAAATTTCAAATTGATTCACTCGTTTAGACTTATTTTAGATTAATTTTTGTATAACAAAAAATCCCAAATGGTACACTTTTATTACATTTATCCCAAACTATTTCATGTGGCAAAAATTCCAAAATGATAAATCTGTGCCAAATATACAAAATTTTAAGGCAAAATTAGAGATTCTAGCAAATCTTCACGTTATATCGAAGATCCATTTATGTTGAATTTCCACATTGAATCCACGTCACATGTCAAGCACTTAAGTTATTTGCCAAGTGTGTTTTTGCATCAATAATTTAATGAATGGTGGATTTATCAATGGCATACATGTTTGAAATTTTTTGTGGCTCGTTAATTAGTTTGGGTAAATGTGACCCAAATATACTAATTTGACATTTTTTATTACGCAAAAATTATCTAAAGGTAAAAGTGATATGAGTGCACCAATTTGAAATTTTTTGAGAAGATTAGTCCTTTGTAAATCGGTGCTAGTCCATTCAACATTATGGAAAAAAAAAAGACTAGGACACACGGCAAATAATACCAAATAACTTCTTGCATTTGACTTTGATCAAGGAGCAAACATGTACATGAATATTAAACGAGAGAGAAAGATTTTTTTTTTTTTTGCATTTTCAAGGGAAGAATTACAAACAAAACTCCTAAATGAAAGTGAGAGTATATCACCACGGACTTTAAGATCAGTCTACCGAAAACATCCAGTGATAAGAATGCTATATAGTGATTGTTGATCGATTGACTAAGTTTGAACATTTTTTGTTATATCAATTCATCATTTTATTAAAAGAAATGGCAAAATGGTATGTTAATGAGATAGCGACACTTGATGGAGTTTTGATGAGCATGACAGATGAAGGAGTTTTAAGGAGCATTGGATAAAAACTCAATATAATTTTTTACCGTCAGATAGATGGGCAGTGAGAGAGAGCAATTGAGATGTTAAAAGATATGAGTTGCAAGTAGAACAATCGTGGGTATGAATTGATTATGCCTATGATGAATTTGAGACTTCAGTTGACAGTTGAAGCTATAAATCTTATACTATTTTTAATGGAATAAAAGAAAATTTGATTTCGTAATTAGATCACTATTTTATTAATGTATGTGATATGTTTTGATAAGATAATTATGTTTCAGAGAAGTGCTATTGTCTTTTTTTTTTTTAAATAAGTGCATTCAAAATCTAAAAACTTATTAGGAAAGTGTAATCGAGTTCTAAAACTTACAAAAAATGTAGTAAAGTCCTAAAATTTGTCATCATAGTTTAATCGAGTCTTTCTGTTAACTCAGTCTAATTTAGCTAATTGAAATGCTCATGTAATTTTTTTTAATTAATTTCTCCGTCCTACGTGACATTGATGTTGTTAAAACAATGTAGTTTTGGTTAAAAGTTTGGTTTTTAATTTGAATTTAATTTAAATAATATTAAAACCAAGCAAATTTTTTTAGAAAAAAACAAAGAAAGAAGAAGAAGAAGAACAAAGATATAGGCAAGCCGCTGTCACCCCACCATCGCCAAGAAGGGCTGGCGACCATTTTTCCACCCTTTTCGGATGGCGGGGCGATGGCGACGGTGACAGTTGCGCTCACATCTTCCTTCTTCCTCCCCCCTCCCCCCCTTTTTTATAACTAATTTGCTTATTTTAAAATAAAAATAAAAATAAAAATTTGGATTGAAACAATGCAGTTTTAGTTATGTCAGTAATACGTAGGATGGAAAAAGATAAAAAAAAATTCACATCATCCTTTTAAATTACGAAATTCGACATGGTTGACTAAAGGATTAAATTACGCCAACATGATAAATTTAGGGTTAATTACACTTTCTTCACAAAAATTATTAATTTTTTATTTACTACTTTAATTTTTCGAATTGGGACTGTGACACTCTTTGCACCCTCCTGAGGAAGGATTCGGGAAAAAGTACACTGTAAGTGCCAAAACTTTTAAAACGTTTACTTAGGCTGCGTATGGTAACGATTCTGATCCCAAAAACTGATTCTGATTAAATGATTTTTTCTGATGATCTGTTCCTGATGAGTTTTGGAGAACCAGAAACGCGTTTTGATAACTGTACAAAATTTATATTTTGAAAAAACTGTTTTCTTTCTAATTTTTAGGCCTCAATTTATGAAAATGAGGTCAAACTAGCGTAATCTAAACTTTTTCTATTTTTAGGAAATTTCTAAATTTTTGTGATTTTTTAAAAAATTTCAATTTTTTTCAAAATTTTTTATTTTTATTTTATTAGGTTGAGAGAAAAGTGACGAAAAAATTGAAAGGAAAAAGTGAAAGATATGAGATTTCATTATGTTTTTGTGATTGTCAAAAACTGATTCTTTTTTCAGAACCAACTTTTTTTTGGTTCTGGATTTACTCTAAAACTGATTCTGATTCTCTAAAAACTGATTCTGGGAACAGAATCAGAATCAGAATTATTTGTTACCAAACATGATTTCTCATTCTTTATGTTCCAGGGAACAGAATCAGAGAATGAGAATGGTTACCATACGCAGCCTTAAGTGCCAAGTTTGAAGAAAATCGTGCGTTTCAATACCAATCTGGCCAAAATCCGGCCGAAATAAATTAAGTGGATTTTACAATTTATTTTATTAGCTTATGTGGCAAATTTTCATATGCTGATGCCACGGTGAAATTCTACGTGGCCTATGCAAGGGTAGAAATGAAAAAAACAAATCGTTTGTGTTTGGTTTACAAATGACGTCGCTCCTTCGCTCTTATTGTCACGATTACCCCTCCTCTCGTGTGAAGGAGTGTTGGTCGTGCACGCGTGGAAATCCAATTGCGCGGTTGCTCGTGGAGTTGCCGCCGTTGCTCGTTCGCCGTCTTTGGTCTCCGGTAGGTCCATCATCGCCCGATCGCCATTACAAGTACACGTCTTCTGTCAATTTAAAAGTTAGACGCTGACGTGTAATTAGGGCTCCGACGAGAAAATTAGGGCTTCGACCGGGACATTAGGTTTTCAGAGGGCAAAATTAAGGGTATATAGTAAAATTAAGGCTGAAGTTGCTGCGTTGGATATGTATACTTGTTTAATCATAACCTTTCACTTCGATTTCTTGATAAAGGAAGAGAGTGCCTTTTAGTTCCTTTGATCCCTTTTAAGAAGTTGATGTGTTTGGATCCATTTCGATCTCCTTGTTTAATAACAATCTTGGATGCCTTTGCAGACTGAAAATGTTTTTTATTGCTAGAAATAAATGAAGTTAATGCTACGAGAACCTCAAATTCATTAATGTAAAGCATTATGCATTGATTTTACTGTTGCTTTGTGAACACTACCCAACAAAAATGACTCTTTATCAAAAGCAAGCTTGTAAGACCTCCATGTGAATTTGTTGTACTTTTTGTATTGTGGTCCCAAAAGCTGATATATTTATTGACTTTTTTTGTCCCTTTGATACATACATGGATAAGAATCTTAGTGCTGTCATTATCTGCTATCTTGGAGATTTTGTGAATGGATCGACGAGTGGTACTACAAAGATGGAAACGAAGGAATCATTTTCCTCGATGTAAGGACGTCGTCCTATGTTTCATTTCGTGAGGAATATAGTGCATGTTTTAGGCTGCAAGATACGTAAATTGCTTTATTGTATTCTTGTAAAGGGCTAGAGGGATGAGCTGAGTATTGTGGGATGAGAATGGGTTTAAGAATCTGATTTATCACTATGTTCATGGCAACAAAACAAAAGTATATGTCGACAGTGACAGTGACAAGATGATGAAGATGATGATAATGCTCAGCATGAAGACGTAACTGAAATGGGAGAAGTAGGCCTCCATTTCACTTCTCATGGTAGGGATGGTATCATTTGTAGAAGGACATCAGGAATGGGTAAACAGAGAGGATTAAGAGGACAGACATAATTGTGAGGAGAGAAAGACAAGGAGGAGAGGGAGGACAGGGAATTTAGCCATATAGGTGATGATGAATAACTGGATTAGATTGGCAAGTTGCACAATCTAGTGATGATGACGATGACGATGATTTTTGGAAATGTCAGTTTCCTAAGGATTACGATGACGATGACGATGAAGAGCTTGCATAGTCAAGGCAAAACCGCGAGGAGTTCGCGAGGAAGAAAAAAGCAACCTTTGAAGAAGTAGAGAGAGTTGGACCAGTAAATAGGGAATGAGAAACTACAGCTGCTACAACCTGCTGGTGCACTGAAGAAAGTGCCAGTGACCACCGGATCAGTACTTCCGAGGAAGAGCCTGAAGAAGAAGGAGTAGCTCCACCCGTACGTAGAAGGAGTAAGTATCCTTTCTATGATCCAACTCTAGCATGTCTTGTCTTGTGTGTTGGTATGAAATTTGAGGATGCGAAACAGTTCAAGGATGGTATTATCAAAAACTCTATTGCTGAGCAGAGAACTTTTGAGTTTGTTAGAAATACGAAGGACTTTATGAGAGCAAGATGACCACAACGTAATTGTGGATGGAAGATATATGGCTCATTGAGTAAGAGGAGCGAGTTGTTCCAAATTAGGTCCTTCAAAGAGGAACATATGTGTTCAATTATTTTGACAACAAAAGGGTAACAAATAAGTGGTTGTCGAAGCACTTCTTCGACACAATCAAGGTGATGCTCGAGATTATGGATCCTCACTTAAAGTAGCTGGTGAAGGAGCAGGTAGAGATTAATGTGTCGGCGACGTAGTGTAAGAGAACTAAGTATAAGGTTATGAAAACACTCATGAGTCAGTACAAGTAAGAATATGGCCATGTTTGGGATTATGCGTAAGAATGTAGACTTCAAAATCCACTAAGTAAAGTATATGTGGAGGTTGTGGAGAGTCCACCGCCTGCTTTTAAGATTGTCTTTGATAAGTTTTATGCGTGCTTCGATACATGCAAGTGAGGATTTTTATCTGGTTGTAGAAAAGTTGTAGGATTTGATGGGTGCTTTCTAAAGGGTTTGTGCAAATGAGAATTATTGGTTGCAGTTAGTCGAGATCCCAATAACCAAATGTTTCTAATAGCTTGGGCTATTATAAAGATAGAAAACAAGGACACTTGGTTTTTGTTCATGAAAAATTTGATAACTGACTTAGAGATAACCGACGGAAGACGTTGAGCTTTCATGAGCGACCAACAGAAGGTAATATCATTGTCAATTGATTGTTTTAAAATGCTAATTACATTAGGTTGTATCTGTCGTTATTTTTACAATTATGTCTTAATTTAATATTATAGAGACTTGTTCTTGCATTGGCTGAATTGATGCCATATGCAGAGCATAAAATGTGTGCAAGACACATATATGCAAACTGGTCAAAGAAGTACAAAGGGGATATGCTACTGAAGCAATTCTAGTAAATTGCAAATAGCACCAATATGGTTGAATTAAAATAGCCAAAGAAGACTTGCTTCAGTTGACCGAGGATGGTTTTGAAGCGCTATTTGAAACTGAAGCGAAACATTGGTGTAAGGCATTCTGCAGCGAGGAATTCAAGTGCGATACCATCGATAACAACCTCAGTTAAGCATTCAATGGTAGCATATTAGCGGCGAGGTGCAAACCAATCATTGTTATGCTTGAGGATATACGACTTATGGTCATGACTAGGTTGCGCAATAAAAAGAGATGAGGCTGGAAAGTGGACTAGAGTATGTAGTCCCAGGATTGCCAAGAGATTAGATGAGAACTTGGTTGGTAGCAGGTTCTGTCATCCAATTTGGAATGGCGATGACGAATTTGAGATTAAGAAAAGTGGCGACACATATGTAGTTCACATAGAGAGGAGGAAGTGTTTATGTCGAGCATGACAACTAACTAGAATTCCCTGTCCACATGTCATTTCTGCCATACAGAACTTGCAAAAAAAAAAAACCCAGAAGATTGCCTAGCTGATTGCTACAACAAAAGGTTATATCTTGATGTGTACCAATTTATGATGCAGTCCATTAAAAGTAGCAAATTCTAGAAGCTAACAAATCAAGATACCCCTGCACTTTTGCCGCTAAAAAAGCAAGCAGGAAGGCCAAAGCGGAGACGAAGAATGCAGGAATGGGAGATTTAAATGCGAAGGATGACTAAGGCTAGTACAAAGATGACGTGCTTGTATTGCCATAAGCAAGGCCATAATAAGAAAAATTGTGAACTGAGAAAGTAATAGCTTATTGCAAATTCCACGCAAGAACCAAGTGAAGGGCCAACATATGAACAAGTTGGACAGCTAACTGAAGTAACAATAGGAGGGCATGCTGTATAGCTAACTTGAGGGCTAATAGAAGAGCATACTGGGTCTACTATTCAACAAACGAGGAGAAAATATCTAATAAGTTGTACATTATTTGTTTGTCTTATTTTATGGCCACTTATTTAGCCCTGTTTCCACACTTCAACTAAGAAGGAAGACAACAAGAGCGCATGTTGTATAACTACTTCAAGGGCCAGGAGAAGAGTGTATTGTGTATACTGTTCCTTAATCGAGGAGAAAATATCCAGTAAGTTGTACATTATTTGTTTGTTTATCTTGTTTTATGGCCATTTATCTAACCTTGTTTCTATACTTCAGGTGAGAAGAAATGCAAGAGTAGGGCACGTTGCTCAAACACCACTACCACTACAGCCTCAAGGGCTAATAAAACCTGTTGCACAGCTGTCACTACCACCGCCTCAAGGGCCAATAGAACCTGCTGCACAACCATTACTTCCACAACGAACAAGAGATGCTCTTGGGAAGAGGTTGAGGAATATGGTTATGGCCTATTCCAAGACGAACGTACTGGAATCACTATACTGCATGTAAGTTTAGTAGGACTTATACATTTAATTTAAGGCATTTGCAATTTTAAAACTCATTTACTTATGTTATTATGTTGTTGTAGCCTGGGAGAAGTTTAGAGATGCTTATCTTTGAAGATAATCAACCCAGGAGTTAATGACTATGCTAAAAAAGAAATTGACAAAGGAGAAGACAACAGTTACAGCTTAAAAACAGCCATCAAGAAAGAGGTCAGTAAGGGTTTTACCTCAACTAAGCCTCAAAAAACTACTTGAAAAATCACAACCTGCGTATATTAAAAAGAGTGCTAGAATTTTGAACCAAGTGAAAAAGCCATCGAAAGGAAAAGGAGTTGGGGTTGTCAATGTTGACTGATTTGGAATGGAGTAAATAGTATCAATTTTTTGTTGGGAACCACAATTGCCTATGTGTTGGACATTTGCTAGGAAGGACATGGGTGTTTATTCAACTTATGTAAACTACGTCAACGGAGTAATGTGAAAATTTTCAATTATGCTTTTCCTATTTATATTGCTATATTGGTTGTACTTGCTGTGTTGTTGGCTGTTTATGGCTATTGTCGGTGGTTATACTTGTTGATTGTGATGGGTACATGAAGGTGTCTAGTATTGTTGGTGCAGGTTCTGAAGGTTTTGCTGGTGCACCATTTGTTATTGCTACTGTACATTTTAATCAGATCAGACATGTAAGTACGGTGCATTTTATAAATGCATCATAACTATTTTGGTGCACCAGCGCACCAGCTAGCTCCCTGTGCACATTGTGAATGCACCAACGACTTTCTGGTGCACTAAGTACTATTTTGGTGCACCTAGTACTATTTTGGTGCACCAGCTAGTTGCTGGTGCAACTTGTCAATGCACCAAGTAAGTTGCTGGTACACAATGATAATAATGTGTAGTTGCTGGTGCATTATGGTCAGATCCTGCAAGTCAGTTTAGACCAGGTTAGATCAGCAAGTTGCTAGTGAATAAATTGGTATTGCAGGTTTTGATGATGTACTTAAGTGATCACTTTCATAACAAGTTAACACTTAAGTGATCACTTTCAAAACAACTTGGCACTTAAGTGATCACTTTGACAATAATTTCGCACTAAAGTGATCTTTTTTAGAGATAATTGGACTTAATTGATCACATTTTACCCTTGACTAGCACTCAAGTGATTAACATTTGCAAATTATGGCACTTAACTAATAATCAGAGGAACCAACATTTGCAACAAATCACCAACCCAATTACCTCGTAACAGATGTTTGTAGCAAACCAAACATCTCAATTCCACGAAACCAAACATCTCACGTAAAACAAATGTTAAACAATACACTTAACAAATTGTAAGTTGTTCAAAATTCTAACAAGTCAATCACTAAATTCGAACCAAACAACAAATGCAACAAACCAGCAAAGCAACCGAGCAGCAAACCAGCAACCTATATGTAGCAAACCAAACAAGTGAACTAAAAACTAAGCAAATAGAGATTGACAATGCATAGGTAGTCCAAGAACTGAGCAAAAACTAAGCAAATACTACGTTACAACCTTCCATTTCCAACAAAATACCGTAGCAACCTCTTCATCCATACAAAAATCATCAATTATTTATACATTATCCAATACAAGTATTTGTCAAAGTGATCTTTACCTATGGTAGACTGAGAAACTTCCTCTTATCACATACCTTACGCTTGACCATTAAATAGGCCACACAACAGAACAAAAACATAATTACGCTCGATGATATTTTCTTTGTCGTTTCAACGTTGACACTTCCTTCTTCATTTCATTGGCCATAGATTTTACTGCCTTCATCTCAACTTCTCTTGAATCGACATCATCTAACTCTTTGTCCATGAATGTAGGTAGAGGTTTATGTCGTCTTTCAAGAAGCTCCAATATCATCTTTGTGGCTTGGCTGGAAAACTTTTGATCTATCCGTTTGAAATATTTGCACTTCGACCCCTCTCTATACCTACCACATCCATGAAATATTCTTTCGGATTCAATTGAGTCTAAGATGTTCTTCTTGGACTCAGTAACTCATAATAACAGTAAACCTCAGCATCTTCTTCAATTGGTCGAAACGAATTTGAGCTGCTACTGAACTTCTTTCCCTTCGTTTTGAAGTATGGGCTATTCAGCTTTACAATTTTCAAGCTTTTATAGACATAAGAAGCAAAGAGAAAATGACAAATCACTTGTTTTCTAACCATAAAGGAAACAAGATGAACATCAGTTAGCGAACACCATTGCAAACAAGAAAATGGATGCCGAACACAAACCTTTAGATTGCATTTACAAGAATGATATGATGAGGGGATCGGGCAAAATAGTCGTCGAATTTCGAGCGGCTCGGCGAACTGAAATTGATTCCATTGTTCTCGTTTTTTCGTCTGCTTTGGGGCCCAAACTTCATAAGGACTCAATTTCATTTCAACCGGTCAGGGTTTGGCGGTTTAATTGGGGATTTAGGGTTTATGATTGGTTGAAGCGAAAGTGAACGGCGTCATTTGATCTTTAAGTTGCTGAGTCAGTTTTCGGCGAGTCACGTCGTTCGAAGTTTTTTTATGTAAAAAATCCACATAGACTTTCCGGCATGTCACGTATGTTTTAGATCAAACTTATCACATAAGAAAGTTGTTTTCAGTAAGCTTGATTGTAACAAAATTAGCAATATTGACATGAATAGGAAAAGGATATCTCGATGTTCTTGTTGCCATTGCTGTGTTCTCAAAAAATGAGATCAGAATTCACAACTATGCTCTCAGGGAAATGGCTATGATACCATGTGAGAACGAGTGCAGATACGGAAGAAAAAGAGAAAGAAAAGAGCAGAGGAAGAATGCTCGCATGATCTTCTTTTGTTCATTTGAGAGCTTGAAGTGCACGATTTTCTCCGAACTGACATTCAAGTGAATATTTTGAAAGTTTTAGCATTAAAGTGCATGTCGTACATAAGTTTTGACACTTGTCATGTACTTTTCCTAAGGACTCGAGAAGGACGGGACCACCCTCTTTCTTTTTCCGTTCCCTTTCTACCCCTCACAGCCAAAGAAAAGCCCTTTTCCCTCCCTTTCTCCTCCTCCTCTCTCTGAAGCAAGCTTGCTGCGCTTCGCTTCTCTTCGTTCTCATTTCACGACTCATGCCGTAGCGAGACTGCGTCTTCGGAGCAGCGAAGATGAGTACGGTGGACAAAATGCTGATCAAGGGCATCCGGAGCTTCGACCCGGAGAACAAGCACGTCATCACCTTCTTCAAGCCCTTGACCCTCATCGTCGGCCCTAATGGTGCCGGCAAAACCGTACCATTTCCCCTCTCTCTCGTCGCATGTTTCGCGCCTTTCTCTTTTGCATGGCCTGACAGCTTATCTGAGAAGTTTCGGCTGTTTCCGCAGACGATCATCGAGTGCTTGAAGCTGTGCTGCACTGGGGAGCTGCCCCCGAACGCGCGGTCCGGTCACAGTTTCATCCACGACCCAAAGGTGCTCGATTTGCCATTCCGCCTTCTGTTTTGTTTCTTTTGGCTTCCGGGGGTCTTTTTGGTTTTTTGGCTGGGTTTTCTTTTTCGGAGTTTCGTGATGAGATTGTGTTGATTGTGGTTGAAGGTGGCGGGAGAAACGGAGACGAAGGGGCAGATTAAGTTAAGGTTCAAGACAGCGGCTGGTAAGGATGTAGTGTGCATTCGGTCGTTTCAGTGACGCAGAAGGCCTCAAAGATGGAATTTAAGGCCATCGAGAGCGTCCTGCAAACCATTAATCCTCACTCTGGAGAGGTGTGTATGTCGCCTAGCTCATTTTTGGAGTAGCTTCTTGGATTTATCATCGAGATAATGTTCTCTGTTCATGGATTTATTCTGTGGCTGGATGGTTGCTTTTGATTTCTGCCCGGTTATGGGTGTAATCAGCGTTGATTACATTGTCACTTCATCCGTTTAGCAGACAGTTCTCTCATGCGTCGTTTGAGTACACTCTGTCTTTTTCAGTTAGCACGATTGCTTGTGCTGTCACCTTTCACATGTCTATCTTGCGCGCCTAAATTTTGCACGTGCTCTTATGCTGCAGAAAGTTTGCCTTAGCTACAGATGTGCTGATATGGACCGGGAGATCCCTGCTTTGATGGGTGTATCAAAGGCTGTTCTGGAAAATGTTATATTTGTCCATCAAGACGAAGCGAATTGGCCATTGCAAGATCCTTCCACATTGAAGAAGAAGTTTGATGATATTTTCTCTGCTACTCGGTATATTCCAGACTATTCGTGCAACTTTACTACAAGTAGAATAAGTTTTATAATCACATGCATGCGCTATGTCTACCAAATTTTCTGCAAAGAAGTTGTGTTTTACCTTTATTTGTCAGAAGCCTTTCTCAATGCCATGATCATTCTTTGGAGGATGTAACTTTTGATGTACTGTGCAACAGGTACACAAAGGCCTTGGAAGCCATAAAGAAACTTCACAAAGACCAGGCACAAGGGATAAAAACTTACAAGTTGAAGTTAGAAAATCTCCAGACGTTGAAAGATGCTGCATACAAGGTTAGTTTTTGTATTCATATATTGATCTTAGTGGACATGCCCAAGCCATATTCCATAATCAGAATCTATCATTTTGCTGTATCTGAGTACAGTCAGTTACTGAAAAAAAAATGTAGCAGTATCAGTGGTATGGAAGTTATCAATGCATTTGCCGAAGGTACTATAAGATTGCGATGTACTTTATGGTACTTTCTTTATCTTAGAGAAGGGGAGGCTAGGAAGGTTTACTTCTTCTGCGCTAGCTAGTTGCAATTAATCCTCTGACACTAAGTACGTGCTCAATCTTCTAATCACAGTGTAAACAGTACCCTTTGCAAAGGCAGACAATTGTTTTAAAATCCAGAGAATAGCTTTTGTTGATAAAGGAGAAGAAATTGGATGATTAATTTTCACATTAACAAATATTTCACCTCTTAAGCATGGTAGTGAGCAACTGGTTGCACTCAAGGTTTGAGTTAATTTGCTACTGTCACTTGCTTTATATGTGGAATCTTGGCATGGGCATATAGAATGGACTCAGACTTGCTCATCATCATTTGTAAACTTGTTATGGTTTTTGTGAATTGGAAATAAGTCTCAATATGCTGCAGCTTTTTGAAATTGGTTTTCCTAAGAGGAGATTCCCTACTTTCATGGGAGAAGGAAGAGAAGGAGCTTGCACTTATTCTTTCATTCCTTCCTTTTCTTTTCTTTTCTTCTGTTCTTAGAGAAATTATTACATTTAAATTTGTATAGTTAAGTGAAAGCTGATGGTCATACTGATGTGCTTTAGTTCTTGCTTTTTTGCGGCATTAGACTTTGGTCTGATGGTATGTATGTGTTTCACAGCTACGTGAAAGCATTTCTGAAGATCAAGAAAAAACAGATTCTTTGAAAAGTCAATTGCAAGACTTGGAAGAAAGTATTCAAACCATGGATGCTAAAATTCATCATACAGAGGTAACACTGAAAGATGTGAGGAAACTACAGGAACAGATAGCAACCAAAACTGCAGAAAGAGGAACTTTGTTTAAGGAGCAGCAGAAGCAGTATGCTGCTCTTGCTGAGGAGAACGAAGGTGGTTGTATATCCGTTTAATCATATACTTTATTTGAGTTTCCCGCACCCCCTCTTATGCTGGGAATGAACTGCCTAGCATTGCTCAGGATTGTCTGTCTTAAGATTATATTCAGTGGGAAGTTGCACTGTTGTAACTATTGTTATAATATCTATTATTCTAGTGAGAATGCTTTATAAAGAGCCAATGTCTATTATTAATAGCCAGACTGATTTTAAATAGTTACATCATGGTCGTTGAAGGAGAAGAAATATAGAGCTGACTTTAAGTACCTGTGAATGATGTAACAGAGACATTTAGTTGAGGTGCTCCTCAGACATGCGGATCCCATGCTATTAGCTTGTGATAGTCAAACTATGCTACATATAGCTTCAGATCCAGTTATCATGGCATAATTAAGCACATTGAGATTGACTGCCCCTTATTTAGAGGAAATCTGATCCCTGTTGTGACTGCAATATGTTTTATGAACTCAAGCGACCAACTTACTGATTTATTTGCTAATATCCTCGTATTCATCATTTGAATTACATTCTTCTAATATGCTCTGAATATATGACATGTATGCTCCAGCTTGAGATTGAGAGAGATTGAGGAGTATTTGTCTAAATTTATACTGAGTGTATGGTGGCAATTGTAAAAGGTCATACCCTGTTCATTATAATGGGCTACACTGAAAAACCCCAACCGTTTAGTATCAAATCTCTCGGGTCTTCTACTTTCATGATCTTCTCTTTTCAGAGTTTCTCACACTGTATGATGCTGTAATAAATAATGTGCTTTCTTTTTTGTGTGTTTTTCTTGCAAAACTAGATACCGACGAGGAGTTGACGGAATGGAAAACCAAGTTTGATCAAAGAATTGCACTCTTGGAATCTAAAATCGGGAAGTTAGAGAGGGAAATGGATGACACTGAGACAAAAAGTTCT
This sequence comes from Psidium friedrichsthalianum, assembly GCA_019149425.1. Lineage (NCBI taxonomy): Eukaryota > Viridiplantae > Streptophyta > Magnoliopsida > Myrtales > Myrtaceae > Psidium > Psidium friedrichsthalianum. The sequence goes on from JAGVVM010002156.1 coordinate 64,991, forward strand.
TTCCTCAAGAAGTCGATCAATGAATGCATATGGGAAATAAGCAGGCTGCAAACTGAAGCCGAGGTAAACTCAAATAAGTGATGTGGCTTGCTGTTTTTTGCAGTTGGGGATGTTGTACTGTTCCATATTAATTCCTTTACCTTTTGTTTTAGGCTCATAATTCTTTGAAGAGTGAAAGAGATTCTACCATTCAAAAACTTTTTGCACGGCATAATTTGGGGTCTCTTCCAAATACTCCATTTGGCAATGATGTTGCCTTGAGCCTTACAAATCGAGTGAAATCAAGGCTATTGGATCTTGAGCAGGATTTACAAGATAAAAAGGTGGCCTTCTAACTCCATGGTCTATTGGCTCTTTCTAGCTAGAATGTATTTATGCCATCGTGCTTAATTCGTCAGTTTGAATCTATACACAATGAACTGCCAAAATGCTACTGTAAAAATATCTAATAGTAGCTGCACTAGTTTATTGAGAAGCAATGTCTTAAAAGAAGAAAGCCTTTATGTTATCTGAACGTTGTGTTCCATTTTCCCATTTGAAGGGGGGAAAAAAACTCTGATTGGGAAAATTGTCTTGCAGAAATCAAATGAGATAGAACTTAAGGCTGCGTGGGATCAGTACATGGACGCAAATGATCGGTGGAAAATGTTGATGCTCAGAAACAGGCAAAGGCAGAGATCAAGGTTTAGAAGACATACTTCGTTTGTAGTTTTTCAACATTCAGATCACTCTCTTATTTTTTTCAGGTCATTTGAACTTCTATCTTATGCAGAGTGGCCTTTTGAAGCGCATCAAAGGAAAGGAAGATGAGCGCGACTCATTTGAGCTCCAAATATCTGATGTTGATCTATCTCATATAGATGAGAGGGAGCAGAGCATGGTAACATAGCCATAATTAGCTCCTCTTGTGGATCCATGCATGTTAGAAGCAAAATACACCAATCTAATCTCTCTTGCTCTCTTGTTTGTGCAGAGAATTGAGGTTGAGAGGAAGACAAACCAGCTTGCTGGAAGAGAATTTGAATCTAACATACGGCAGAAGCAGAGCGAGGCTTACAGCATCGAGCAAAAAATTAAGGCGCTTATAGAGAGAGAGATATTATGGCGGGTGATTCAGAGGACAGAGTAAAGCTTGCATTGAAGAAAGCTGAGTTAGAGAATCACAAGAAGAAACACAGAAAGACGTAAATAGGATGTTCCTCCACAGTTCAACTTCTTTCTTTCTTCTCATGTCCCATTTATGCGCTCTTTGCGGTTTAGTGTGATTAGTTATGAGTTGAAGCTTTACTTTGGGCGTCCTTTTGTTTCAGAATTGATGATTGCAAGGATAAAATTAGAGGAGTCTTGAAAGGGAGGCTTCCACCTGACAAGGATTTGAAGAAGGAATAACTCAAGCTTTGAGGTCGTTCTATGTTATGTATTTGTGTGCCAATGATGAGAATCATGAAATGGCTATCACGATTCTATCACCACTGCACTGATAGGTTGTGATTGTAAGCTTTTTTTATTTTCATTAGTTTTTCTCACAAGGGAGCAACCTTTTGGTCAAGCCACTTTTGAGAGTATGCTTAGATGTCTACTGTTTTTGAATTTGATTTCCTGTATGCATTGCTCAATGGTGAAATCTTGAATCTTTTCATGAAATATCTTAATTGCCTTGGAGTGTACCCTGACTAACTATTAAAGGGGGTCACAGTGCACAAGGTTACCTGCATTGTGGGGTCCGAGGAGGGGTCTATGTATGAAACTGCTAAACAAAGGCTACAGTGGAGTAACCTTTTCTGCTAAACAAAGGGTTGACCTCAACCTAATGAACAGTTATGGCTAGAGAACAGTTCTGACTGTTTGATTTTACTATACGTTGCAATTAATAACAATTGAGGGTATGAGCAACAACCAACCAGGCAATTTTGCTGGAAAATTTTAAGCTCCATACCATTTTCTGAATAAGATCGTGTGCTTCTTTTCCTCCAGTTTTCCACTCTGTCAATAAGTCAACTTTCTGTAAATCTTATACTGTCTGTCGAAGGATGGAATTACGTAAGCAGGCTAGGTGTTTACTATTCTTCATTGCGCTTCAATGTGAAATCATTCTTCTGCCATAGACTTTTAGGGAATCAGATACTAACACCAAGATTTATTGACACAATATGGAAGCGATGTTCAATGCAAATTTTTGGTGGAATTTCATAAAAACGGCACTTTCGTTTTATGTATTGTTTATTCCTGATGCCTTATGTTCAAGCTCTATCATCGCACATTACAATATGGGGCTAGCTCATGGTTTAGAAGTTCTTTAGAAGGTGTCAGGTGTGTTCGCTATTGAGATGGTGTAAGAGGATCCATGAAGTGGAACGGGGTAAAGGGTTGATTTGTTGCTTTAGTTGCTGTTGTTCTTGTCATCCCTAAGGTTGATGTTCCGGCTGCAGGGCTATTAATTTGGAATTTGATGACTTGGGCTCGAAATCCCGTGAAGCTGAGAAGGAAGTGAATATGTTGCAGATGAAAATACAAGAAGCTAATGATAGCCTGTGTAAACATCACAAGGATTTGGAATGTAGGAAATCTTTTCATCTTACATATTGTAGTTCTGGGACTAATTTTGCTCAACTGAAGTTGTCATATGCTTTGTGGCAAACATATAAACTTGACATATGCTTGATATTGGCTTGCTGGTCAGATTTTTGGGGTGTAAGTGGCAATTTGTAGAATATGTTGCTGTTGGATGTACCAGAAGCTAACGATGGCCTGTCTTAATCACAAGGATTTGGAATGTAGAAAATCTTTTTACTTTGTAATGAAAGGTGGGAACTTATTGTGCTCAACTAAAGTTGACATATGCTTGAATATTGGCCAAGGGGGTCTGATTTCCTGGAGTGTAAGTAGCCATTAGAATCTGTTACAGATGAAAATATCAGAAACTAATGAGAGTCTTCTAAATCGCAACGATTTAAAATATATGGGATGATGGTACCTGATGCTTAGGGCTCTGGGACTGCATAGAGTAGAAGAGCTCTGACTCTTCCAGGTTCAATGTTATTTGGTCTACAGGCAGAAGCATAAGTTGGTCTTTCCGCTGGATTGGAGTATGTAAAACTGCTGGAACTTCGGATAACTTTGAAATTTTAGGATGTGCGGGCAGTCATCCTGACATGGCTTTATGAGTTAAATGGAACTTGTTTAAGCGATAAAAATTGGCGGAAAGTTTTCCAGATTGATCATGTGTTATAATAGTTGTTAAGATGAAAAAAAAGAAAATTAGTGATTCTATCTTGAATGACGGAGAAGAAAGAACTGAAGTTCTCTTTTTGGTGAATAGATGGTGTTTGGATGTAATTGCTGGTGATTTTCCTTTCTCTTTATTCTTGGCCAAGTTGCATTACATGAGGATTTTCCTGTTCAATTCAATTGCAGCACGGAAGAGATTTATTGAGTCCAAGCTGCTTTCGTTGGATCAGCAATCTTCTTGGTATTGATGCTTATCCGACAGTACTGGAGTCAGCGAAGGAGAAAAGAGATGTCCAGAAAAGTTATCAATTTTGGAGTCAAGATCATAAATAAGCTCGTGGTGAGGATAATGCTAACAATCATCACATGATGTTTGCAGTAAACATAATATTGCCGATGGTATGAGGCAAATGTTTGATCCTTTTGAAAGAGTTGCTCGTGCTCATCATGTTTGTCCTTGCTGCGAGCGTCCTTTCTCTGCAGAAGAAGAGGATGATTTTGTCAAGAAGGTTGGTATATCTCTTGCGATGCTTTCAAGCTGCTTATATATGAGTTTTTCGCTTAGGCGTTTCTCTTTGTGGGTTTATTGCCTTGATACTTTTGACTCTCTGGCAATTGAAAATTACAGCAACGAGTGAAGGCTACTAGTTCTGCCGAGCACATGAAGGTTCTGGCCATGGAATCCTCAAATGCTGACTCATATTTTCAGCAATTGGACAAGCTTCGTGTGGTGTATGAAGAATATACCATAATTAAGAAGGAAACAATCCCTCTACAAAAAGAAGCTTGGATGAGTTTACTAAAGAGTTGGATCAAAAGTCCCAAGCCCTTGATGATGTAATAATCTCTTCTCTTACCATTTGCTCAATCATGCTTTCTGTTTAAGATGATTGGCTTCAGGATTCTTCACATCATCTTTGAAATGCTTTTTCTTTTTTTTCCCGTGTGAAATTTTTGTATTCAAATTCTCAAGTGCGTCGGCACATAAGAATAATGTACTTGTTGACTTTTGATATGAGATATGGTGATGTTTCTCAGTACATTAGGTTTAATAAGTCATGTGTTGCTTACACGTTGGAGATGCCTCCTGTCTATGCATGCAAGATGAAGTCCTGCCTTCTGACCTCTGAGGACTACAGATTTGTACTACTATTCCAGATAATAACTGATTAATTGGTAGGAAAGGAAGTGCTTTATAGAGTTCTTATATAGTTATTGCTGTTCTCATAATCATCTAGACAACTTTAGGTAGAACTATATGTGTTTGGTCTGCATCTGGATGGGTACTTATGACGTGAGAAATAGTCTTTGTTACTCTTGTTGTATTGATACAGGATTTAAGTTCCTGGACTGGCTAGGATAGGGTGTCACTTAAGTGCTGACTACTTGGTGCATTAGTAAAGCGAAGTGCAGTAACTTTTTATCTGTTTGTTCTGTTTTCTTTGGTTATCTCAGCTTCTATGTACTTTGGGTACGTTTTTCTCAAGTGCTTCTTCAGTTAGTCTAAAATCCTTAGGAGATTGATTTCTGGGTGGCCTATTGTGTGACTTGTCTTGCCTATGCTTACTGCTATGTGTTATCTGCATAGCCCCTATAAGTCTGTTATAATAAATATTCAACTTTACATGAATACATAAGTGGGGTGTCATTCCTCATAACAAAGGGGTTGCGTTAATGGTGTTGCCTCTGCCCTGGGCATGGAAGTGGAAGATATTTAGAAATTTACAGACAGACAGGATGCTTCCATCACATGACTGCCAAGAAAAAAAGCATCCTTACACAGATCTTAATCATGTTGGCAGGGAAAATCATTTATTCTCTGCTCGAGATCTAACTGTTTTAATCTCTTTTGCTATTAGATCAGTAATCTAGAATTTGAAAAATTGTGGAATCATCCCATTTTTAAGTCAACAGCATGCTCTAATGAAATTCTCCTGAAACCCCTTTCTTTATAGGTCACAGAATGACTTATTTTAGAAAACATCTGCACACATAATTTTTTGCAAAGGAAACAGAAATCTACTTCTCACTTTGATTCTTGATGTACACAAAAAGTTACCTACTATTCATATCCAATTTCTAATCTTGATGATTAACTCTATAGTCTATCTTAGGACGGAGTGGATTTTTTATGTTCCAGAGTGCCCTGTTTAGTCTTTTATTTATTTATTTTTATTATTTTATTTTTGGGTACCCATATTTTTGCTTTTATTTTTAGTATATTTTAAGCTTTTCGCTTTGGGTTCATCGACCGCCGCCCCAACTAGTTTGGGATAAAAGGTGATGTTGATGATTAACTCTACATGAATTTGTTTTATTGATGATTTAAAAATACTTTGCAAACACAGGTAGTAGGGGTTTTTGGCTCAAATAAAATCCGAGAAAGAGTCAGTTGAGGCCTTGCTGCAACCTGTTGATACGGCTGACAGGCTTTTCCAAGAGATCCAGACTTTGCAGAAGAAGTGATGATTTAGAATATAAGCTTGATTCCGGGACAAGGCGTGAGAACTATGGAAGAGATCCAACTGGAGCTGAATGCTTTGCAGAGCACAAAGTACACGACCTCCCACTATTTGTTTAATTTAAATTCTCTTTCTGCTTCTTTTCCTTTCTTCTCATGACATATGCATGAGATAACCCAAACTTTATGTATCAGTTGTCTGGCGAATTGGGCTATGGAATTCTGATTATTCAGTGTCTGTTCGCCAGCTTGACTTGATTTTGTTTGGTTGTAGCAGCTTTTTGCTTATTGATACTAATAACACCGTGCAATTTGCTTCAGAGCTCATGGTTCTAACATTAAAGCTCAACCTCCCTCTGTCTAGGGAAATCTGCAGAATGAATTAGAGAAGATCAGGGATGAGCAAAGGTATTGGAGAATGATTTATCCAACTTCAAATTCGCTGGCACACTTTGAGGGAGGAGAAAGTAAAGCAGCAATACGTCCTGATTGTCAAAAAGACGGAAAGAGGAGCTAGAGCGATTGTGGGAGGAGAAAATCAGCTTGACTTCGTGAGAAGGTAATCTACTTAGAGAGATTTCCTTTCCCATGAAAAGTAAAATGATTTGACCGTGAAGTAGACTTTGGAGTGAATCTACGATTTACAGTCATCCTTTTGTCTCTGCTCAGGAATAATTTGTTGACTATTCGGGAGTAGAAATACATGTCCTACCAAAACTCTATCGGTGCGAAACACAATGGAGAGGCATGAAAGTCCACACACACTGCCTATTGACGTCCAAATGAACAAAAAGAATGTGCTAATCCTTTATGTACATTCTCTTTTCAATGTTATAGTCTTTATAACTTGAGCTTGCTGCTTAAGCATACTTTCATGTATAAAGTTTATCTGCTACTCTCCTGCTTTCTTACAAATGATTTGCAATCTTTACGCTGTGGTCGATTGGATATTCATTCTCTTCTGCTGTTTTCAGCATTTGATGGAAGCTCTTGGTCATATATCCAAAGAGAGAGAGAGGCTTCTGAATGAGTTACAATGATTTGAAGGTTAAACTTAATCAGGAGTATGACGAACAGGCCTGAACAGAAAAGAAGCTATCATCAAGAAGTGGATTTCACTACTCAAAATTATCTTCCAAAATCAAGGGTTGTTCTTCTTAATTTTGTGATAGTTGTGTGAAATCCCATTACCTGTAAATTAATCGGCTAGACTGCTATACTAGGTACCATGATCTCAAGAAAGGAGAAAGATTGAAAGAGCTGCAAGAAAATCAAGCTGTATCAGAATCTCAACTTCAAGTTGTGATCAGAGGAAGCAAGAAATTTCAGAAGAACTTACCAAAAGTAAGGACTTGATGAGGAATCAGGATCAATTAAGAAGAAACATCGAGGATAAACCTAAATTACCGAAAGACGAAATCTGAAGTAGATGATCTCACCCGTGAAATTGAATCACTAGAAGACAGAATACTCAAAATGGTGGCATTTCTACCATTGAAGCTGAACTTGGAAAACTTTCACACAAGAAGGAGAGGCTAACTTTCTGAGGTAACATTCCTACTTGTGATGAAATTCTTCTACTCTTGGGCCACCCACCTGGGTTTTGATTCGTGTTTCATCTAATCCACTAGTGTTAGAGTGATATTTATAAGGCCTGGGTTTTGCATGCTGTCGCGGGCTTCGTCACATCAAAGATGTTGAAACCAATACTGATGACTATATGCTTGCTTCCCGTATTGATGCCTAGAGGCTTGATGAGATAGGGTATTGAAGGGGAATATTTCAGCTTGTGGTTAGAGACGTGCAGTTCTGTTCCTATATTGCATTATCTCGGTGTTGAAGTATGTTTAGTCAAAGGGCATTATTATTTCTTTTATTTTGTACGATAAGCAATAGTCCTTGTTTACGGAATGAAAGGGCTCTTGAGCCTCTCGTTTCTTTGTCTGTCTTTCCTTGAATTAGTCTCATACTTTAGTTGTGCTTGTATTTGCTATAATTGATATATATTTCTGACTGAATTGTTTACAGTAATACTAATTAGTTCCTCATTTTCTTCTTGTCACAGTTAAACAGGTATCAGGTACGATGTCTGTCTATCAGAGCAACATTGCTAAAATAAATTAGACCTTAAGCAAGCCCAATACAAAGACATTGATAGCGATATTTTGACCAGCTAAATACAGCTCAAGGTAAGTTTTTTATGAATAGTAGTTGGTATCCTCTTTTATATTTTTTACTGGATTACAATGAACTAAATTCTGTCAGACCACGGAGATGGCAAACAAGGATCTGGACAGATACTACATGCCCTTGACAAGTGAGCTCTCTATATATGTACTTTTCTCTTTGAACTTTAATGTTTCAGATGTTGACTTTTCTCCTTCTGTTTGCACCATATGCTCAGCAACTATGAAATCAAAATCTCATGTAGAGTTTGGTATAGCCTAGTATATTGCTGTAAAAGGTTAGTTTGGGCTGTGCGCTCGTTCTTTTTTCAACATGGGTCTGTACAACCCTGGATGCCGTAAGGAATTAATAGGATTTTAACTTGGAAAAAAAAAATATTGAGTGCAGTAAGAAAGGACTCTGCTGAGGTTATACAGCCATAAGTTTCTGTTGTTAGCACACAAAAGAACTCAGGAATTATAAAAACTAGAAAAAGGATAGAAAAGCAAAGAAGATGGAAAACCCTAGAGATGAGTAACATATTTGACTTTTCCTCAAAGAATAGCAGTTCAGTCATTGGTAGGGTGTAGCTCGTTGATGGTGGTATAATGTTTTGTGCAGTATTTTCTTGTGTTTTCTATCGGTAACATTCCCTCCCCCGAAGATGTTAGCCACAATTTTTCATTTTGGAAAGCCAAAATGTTCATAAAAGAGATATCAAGGGGTGCATACACTTATGCAAAAGAGCTCATTTGCAAAAAGATAGGTCTCTCAAATTTACGAGCACCTCTTTCAAATCCTTTGTCTCTTTTTGTCTCTTCCTAACATATCGCCAGGCAACCTTCCAAGCGGCTTAAATTGTCATACCTAGTTTCTCCCTGCTGCATTTGTGCCATTTTTCTCAATCCTCACTTCTCCATATCAGGTTGCATCAACTCAAATTGATTAATCCTGTTGTTAGAGTTCTGCCTTCCCGTGGCTTTCAAGCCTGTGAAAATGACCAGTTCTCATGAACTTCTTACTCCACATACTATCAACTAAGGTTTAATATTTTGCGACAT